>CALNHX010006851.1:0-82754 GCA_940337035.1 Agriotes lineatus
TCCAAAGGTCACCAAAGGTCACCGCAAAGGTCACCAAAGGTCACCAAAGGTCACCAAAGGTCACCCCAAAGGTCACCAAAGGGTCACCCCAAAGGTCACCAAAGGTCACCAAAGGTCACCCCAAAGGTCACCAAAGGTCACCCCAAAGGTCACCAAAGGTCACCAAAGGTCACCAAAGGTCACCCCAAAGGTCACCAAAGGTCACCCCAAAGGTCACCAAAGGTCACCCCAAAGGTCACCCCAAAGGACACCAAAGGTCACCAAAGGTCACCAAAGGTCGCCCCAAAGGTCACCAAAGGTCACCCCAAAGGTCACCAAAGGTCACCAAAGGTCACCCCAAAGGTCACCAAAGGTCACCCCAAAGGTCACCAAAGGTCACCAAAGGTCACCCCAAAGGTCACCAAAGGTCACCCCAAAGGTCACCAAAGGTCACCCCAAAGGTCACCAAAGGTCACCAAAGGTCACCAAAGGTCACCAAAGGTCACCAAAGGTCACCAAAGGTCACCAAAGGTCACCCCAAAGGTCACCAAAGGTCACCCCAAAGGTCACCAAAGGTCACCAAAGGTCACCAAAGGTCACCAAAGGTCACCAAAGGTCACCAAAGGTCACCAAAGGTCACCCCAAAGGTCACCAAAGGTCACCAAAGGTCACCAAAGGTCACCAAAGGTCACCCCAAAGGTCACCAAAGGTCACCCCAAAGGTCACCAAGGGTCACCAAAGGTCACCAAAGGTCACCAAAGGTCACCAAAGGTCACCCCAAAGGTCACCAAAGGTCACCCCAAAGGTCACCCCAAAGGTCACCAAAGGTTACCAAAGGTCACCAAAGGTCACCCCAAAGGTCACCAAAGGTCACCAAAGGTTACCCCAAAGGTCACCAAAGGTCACCAAAGGTTACCAAAGGTCACCCCAAAGGTCACTAAAGGTCACCAAAGGTCACCAAAGGTAACCAAAGGTCACCCCAAAGGTCACCAAAGGTCACCCCAAAGGTCACCAAAGGTCACCAACGGTCACCCCAAAGGTCACCAAAGGTCACCCCAAAGGTCACCAAAGGTCACCAAAAGTCACCAAAGGTCACCCCAAAGGTCACCAAAGGTCACCCCAAAGGTCACCAAAGGTCACCAAAGGTCACCAAAGGTCACCCCAAAGGTCACCAAAAGTCACCAAAGGTCACCAAAGGTCACCAAAGGTCACCCCAAAGGTCACCAAAGGTCACCCCAAAGGTCACCAAAGGTCACCAAAGGTCACCAAAGGTCACCCCAAAGGTCACCAAAGGTCACCCCAAAGGTCACCAAAGGTCACCAAAGGTCACCTCAAAGGTCACCAAAGGTTACCCCAAAGGTCACCAAAGGTCACCAAAGGTCACCCCAAAGGTCACCAAAGGTCACCAAAGGTCTCCCCAAAGGTCACCAAAGGTTACCCCAACGGTCACCAAAGGTCAACAAAGGTCACCAAAGGTCACCCCAAAGGTCACCAAAGGTCACCAAAGGTCACCAAAGGTCACCAAAGGTCACCCCAAAGGTCACCAAAGGTCACCCCAAAGGTCACCAAAGGTCACCAAAGGTCACCCCAAAGGTCACCCCAAAGGTCACCCCAAAGGTCACCAAAGGTCACCAAAGGTCACCAAAGGTCACCCCAAAGGTCACCAAAGGTCACCCCAAATGTCACCAAAGGTCACCAAAGGTCACCCCAAAGGTCACCAAAGGTCACCCCAAAGGTCACCAAAGGTCACCAGAGGTCACCAAAGGTCACCAAAGGTCACCAAAGGTCACCCCAAAGGTCACCAAAGGTCACCCCAAAGGTCACCAAAGGTCACCAAAGGTCACCCCAAAGGTCACCAAAGGTCACCCCAAAGGTCATAAAAGGTCACCAAAGGTCACCAAAGGTCACCCCAAAGGTCACCAAAGGTCACCCCAAAGGTCACCAAAGGTCACCAAAGGTCACCCCAAAGGCCACCAAAGGTCACCAAATTTCACCAAAGGTCACCCCAAAGGTCACCAAAGGTCACCAAAAATCACCAAAGGTCACCAAAGGTCACCTCAAAGGTCACCAAAGGTTACCCCAAAGGTCACCAAAGGTCACCAAAGGTCACCCCAAAGGTCACCAAAGGTCACCGCAAAGGTCACCAAAGGTCACCAAAGGTCACCAAAGGTCACCCCAAAGGTCACCAAAGGGTCACCCCAAAGGTCACCAAAGGTCACCAAAGGTCACCCCAAAGGTCACCAAAGGTCACCCCAAAGGTCACCAAAGGTCACCAAAGGTCACCAAAGGTCACCCCAAAGGTCACCCCAAAGGTCACCAAAGGTCACCCCAAAGGTCACCCCAAAGGACACCAAAGGTCACCAAAGGTCACCAAAGGTCGCCCCAAAGGTCACCAAAGGTCACCCCAAAGGTCACCAAAGGTCACCAAAGGTCACCCCAAAGGTCACCAAAGGTCACCCCAAAGGTCACCAAAGGTCACCAAAGGTCACCAAAGGTCACCCCAAAGGTCACCAAAGGTCACCCCAAAGGTCACCAAAGGTCACCCCAAAGGTCACCAAAGGTCACCAAAGGTCACCAAAGGTCACCAAAGGTCACCAAAGGTCACCAAAGGTCACCCCAAAGGTCACCAAAGGTCACCCCAAAGGTCACCAAAGGTCACCAAAGGTCACCAAAGGTCACCAAAGGTCACCAAAGGTCACCAAAGGTCACCAAAGGTCACCAAAGGTCACCAAAGGTCACCCCAAAGGTCACCAAGGGTCACCAAAGGTCACCAAAGGTCACCAAAGGTCACCCCAAAGGTCACCAAAGGTCACCCCAAAGGTCACCAAGGGTCACCAAAGGTCACCAAAGGTCACCAAAGGTCACCAAAGGTCACCCCAAAGGTCACCAAAGGTCACCCCAAAGGTCACCCCAAAGGTCACCAAAGGTTACCAAAGGTCACCAAAGGTCACCCTAAAGGTCACCAAAGGTCACCAAAGGTTACCCCAAAGGTCACCAAAGGTCACCAAAGGTTACCAAAGGTCACCCCAAAGGTCACTAAAGGTCACCAAAGGTCACCAAAGGTAACCAAAGGTCACCCCAAAGGTCACCAAAGGTCACCCCAAAGGTCACCAAAGGTCACAAACGGTCACCCCAAAGGTCACCAAAGGTCACCCCAAAGGTCACCAAAGGTCACCAAAAGTCACCAAAGGTCACCCCAAAGGTCACCAAAGGTCACCCCAAAGGTCACCAAAGGTCACCAAAGGTCACCAAAGGTCACCCCAAAGGTCACCAAAAGTCACCAAAGGTCACCAAAGGTCACCAACGGTCACCCCAAAGGTCACCAAAGGTCACCCCAAAGGTCACCAAAGGTCACCAAAGGTCACCAAAGGTCACCCCAAAGGTCACCAAAGGTCACCCCAAAGGTCACCAAAGGTCACCAAAAGTCACCAAAGGTCACCCCAAAGGTCACCAAAGGTCACCAAAGGTCACCAAAGGTCACCCCAAAGGTCACTAAAGGTCACCCCAAAGTTCACCAAAGGTCACCAAAGGTCACCAAAGGTCACCAAAGGTTACCAAAGGTCACCCCAAAGGTCACCAAAGGTCACCCCAAAGGTCACCAAAGGTCACCAAAGGTCACCCCAAAGGTCACCAAAGGTCACCCCAAAGGTCACCAAAGGTCACCCCAAAGGTCACCAAAGGTCACCAAAGGTCACCAAAGGTCACCCCAAAGGTCACCAAAGGTCACCCCAAAGGTCACCAAAGGTCACCCCAAAGGTCACCAAAGGTCACCAAAGGTCACCAAAGGTCACCAAAGGTCACCCCAAAGGTCACCAAAGGTCACCCCAAAGGTCACCAAAGGTCACCAAAGGTCACCCCAAAGGTCACCAAAGGTCACCCCAAAGGTCACCAAAGGTCACCCCAAAGGTCACCCCAAAGGTCACCAAAGGTCACCAAAGGTCACCCCAAAGGTCACCAAAGGTCACCCCAAAGGTCACCAAAGGTCACCAAAGGTCACCAAAGGTCACCAAAGGTCACCCCAAAGGTCACCAAAGGTCACCCCAAAGGTCACCAAAGGTCACCAAAGGTCACCCCAAAGGTCACCAAAGGTCACCAAAGGTCACCAAAGGTCACCAAAGGTCACCCCAAAGGTCACCAAAGGTCACCCCAAAGGTCACCAAAGGTCAACAAAGGTCACCAAAGTTCACCAAAGGTCACCAAAGGTTACCCCAAAGGTCACCAAAGGTCACCAAAGGTCACCCCAAAGGTCACCAAAGGTCACCCTAAAGGTCACCAATGGTCACCAAAGGTCACCAAAGATCACCAAAAAGGTCACCAAAGGTCACCAAAGGTCACCAAAGGTCACCAAAGGTCACTAAAGGTCACCCCAAAGGTCACCAAAGGTCACCAAACGTTACCAAAGGTCACCAAAGGTCACCCCAAAGGTCACCAAAGGTCACCCCAAAGGTCACCAAAGGTCACCAAAGGTCACCCCAAAGGTCACCAAAGGGCACCCCAAAGGTCACCAAAGGTCACCCCAAAGGTCACCCCAAAGGTCACCCCAAAGGTCACCAAAGGTCACCAAAGGTCACCAAAGGTCACCCCAAAGGTTACCAAAGGTCACCAAAGGTCACCAAAGGTCACCCCAAAGGTCACCAAAGGTCACCCCAAAGGTCACCAAAGGTCACCCCAAAGGTCACCCCAAAGGTCACCAAAGGTCACCAAAGGTCACCCCAAAGGTCACCAAAGGTCACCCCAAAGGTCACCAAAGGTCACCAAAGGTCACCAAAGGTCACAAAAGGTCACCCCAAAGGTCACCAAAGGTCACCCCAAAGGTCACCAAAGGTCACCAAAGGTCACCCCAAAGGTCACCAAAGGTCACCAAAGGTCACCAAAGGTCACCAAAGGTCACCCCAAAGGTCACCAAAGGTCACCCCAAAGGTCACCAAAGGTCAACAAAGGTCACCAAAGTTCACCAAAGGTCACCAAAGGTTACCCCAAAGGTCACCAAAGGTCACCAAAGGTCACCCCAAAGGTCACCAAAGGTCACCCTAAAGGTCACCAATGGTCACCAAAGGTCACCAAAGATCACCAAAAAGGTCACCAAAGGTCACCAAAGGTCACCAAAGGTCACCAAAGGTCACTAAAGGTCACCCCAAAGGTCACCAAAGGTCACCAAACGTCACCAAAGGTCACCAAAGGTCACCCCAAAGGTCACCAAAGGTCACCCCAAAGGTCACCAAAGGTCACCAAAGGTCACCCCAAAGGTCACCAAAGGGCACCCCAAAGGTCACCAAAGGTCACCGCAAAGGTCACCCCAAAGGTCACCCCAAAGGTCACCAAAGGTCACCAAAGGTCACCAAAGGTCACCCCAAAGGTCACCAAAGGTCACCAAAGGTCACCAAAGGTCACCAAAGGTCACCAAACGTCACCAAAGGTCACCAAAGGTCACCCCAAAGGTCACCAAAGGTCACCCCAAAGGTCACCAAAGGTCACCCCAAAGGTCACCAAAGGTCACCAAAGGTCACCCCAAAGGTCACCAAAGGTCACCAAAGGTCACCCCAAAGGTCACCAAAGGTCACCCCAAAGGTCACCAAAGGTCACCCCAAAGGTCACCAAAGGTCACCAAAGGTCACCCCAAAGGTCACCAAAGGTCACCCCAAAGGTCACCAAAGGTCACCAAAGGTCACCCCAAAGGTCACCAAAGGTCACCCCAAAGGTCACCAAAGGTCACCCCAAAGGTCACCAAAGGTCACCAAAGGTCACCAAAGGTCACCAAAGGTCACCAAAGGTCACCAAAGGTCACCAAAGGTCACCCCAAAGGTCACCAAAGGTCACCCCAAAGGTCACCAAAGGTCACCAAAGGTCACCAAAGGTCACCAAAGGTCACCAAAGGTCACCAAAGGTCACCAAAGGTCACCCCAAAGGTCACCAAAGGTCACCAAAGGTCACCAAAGGTCACCAAAGGTCACCCCAAAGGTCACCAAAGGTCACCCCAAAGGTCACCAAGGGTCACCAAAGGTCACCAAAGGTCACCAAAGGTCACCAAAGGTCACCCCAAAGGTCACCAAAGGTCACCCCAAAGGTCACCCCAAAGGTCACCAAAGGTTACCAAAGGTCACCAAAGGTCACCCCAAAGGTCACCAAAGGTCACCAAAGGTTACCCCAAAGGTCACCAAAGGTCACCAAAGGTTACCAAAGGTCACCCCAAAGGTCACTAAAGGTCACCAAAGGTCACCAAAGGTAACCAAAGGTCACCCCAAAGGTCACCAAAGGTCACCCCAAAGGTCACCAAAGGTCACCAACGGTCACCCCAAAGGTCACCAAAGGTCACCCCAAAGGTCACCAAAGGTCACCAAAAGTCACCAAAGGTCACCCCAAAGGTCACCAAAGGTCACCCCAAAGGTCACCAAAGGTCACCAAAGGTCACCAAAGGTCACCCCAAAGGTCACCAAAAGTCACCAAAGGTCACCAAAGGTCACCAAAGGTCACCCCAAAGGTCACCAAAGGTCACCCCAAAGGTCACCAATGGTCACCAAAGGTCACCAAAGGTCACCCCAAAGGTCACCAAAGGTCACCCCAAAGGTCACCAAAGGTCACCAAAGGTCACCTCAAAGGTCACCAAAGGTTACCCCAAAGGTCACCAAAGGTCACCAAAGGTCACCCCAAAGGTCACCAAAGGTCACCAAAGGTCTCCCCAAAGGTCACCAAAGGTTACCCCAACGGTCACCAAAGGTCAACAAAGGTCACCAAAGGTCACCCCAAAGGTCACCAAAGGTCACCAAAGGTCACCAAAGGTCACCAAAGGTCACCCCAAAGGTCACCAAAGGTCACCCCAAAGGTCACCAAAGGTCACCAAAGGTCACCCCAAAGGTCACCCCAAAGGTCACCCCAAAGGTCACCAAAGGTCACCAAAGGTCACCAAAGGTCACCCCAAAGGTCACCAAAGGTCACCCCAAATGTCACCAAAGGTCACCAAAGGTCACCCCAAAGGTCACCAAAGGTCACCCCAAAGGTCACCAAAGGTCACCAAAGGTCACCAAAGGTCACCAAAGGTCACCCCAAAGGTCCCCAAAGGTCACCCCAAAGGTCACCAAGGGTCACCAAAGGTCACCAGAGGTCACCAAAGGTCACCAAAGGTCACCAAAGGTCACCCCAAAGGTCACCAAAGGTCACCCCAAAGGTCACCAAAGGTCACCAAAGGTCACCCCAAAGGTCACCAAAGGTCACCCCAAAGGTCATAAAAGGTCACCAAAGGTCACCAAAGGTCACCCCAAAGGTCACCAAAGGTCACCCCAAAGGTCACCAAAGGTCACCAAAGGTCACCCCAAAGGCCACCAAAGGTCACCAAATTTCACCAAAGGTCACCCCAAAGGTCACCAAAGGTCACCAAAAATCACCAAAGGTCACCAAAGGTCACCTCAAAGGTCACCAAAGGTTACCCCAAAGGTCACCAAAGGTCACCAAAGGTCACCCCAAAGGTCACCAAAGGTCACCGCAAAGGTCACCAAAGGTCACCAAAGGTCACCAAAGGTCACCCCAAAGGTCACCAAAGGGTCACCCCAAAGGTCACCAAAGGTCACCAAAGGTCACCCCAAAGGTCACCAAAGGTCACCCCAAAGGTCACCAAAGGTCACCAAAGGTCACCAAAGGTCACCCCAAAGGTCACCCCAAAGGTCACCAAAGGTCACCCCAAAGGTCACCCCAAAGGACACCAAAGGTCACCAAAGGTCACCAAAGGTCGCCCCAAAGGTCACCAAAGGTCACCCCAAAGGTCACCAAAGGTCACCAAAGGTCACCCCAAAGGTCACCAAAGGTCACCCCAAAGGTCACCAAAGGTCACCAAAGGTCACCAAAGGTCACCCCAAAGGTCACCAAAGGTCACCCCAAAGGTCACCAAAGGTCACCCCAAAGGTCACCAAAGGTCACCAAAGGTCACCAAAGGTCACCAAAGGTCACCAAAGGTCACCAAAGGTCACCCCAAAGGTCACCAAAGGTCACCCCAAAGGTCACCAAAGGTCACCAAAGGTCACCAAAGGTCACCAAAGGTCACCAAAGGTCACCAAAGGTCACCAAAGGTCACCAAAGGTCACCAAAGGTCACCAAAGGTCACCCCAAAGGTCACCAAGGGTCACCAAAGGTCACCAAAGGTCACCAAAGGTCACCCCAAAGGTCACCAAAGGTCACCCCAAAGGTCACCAAGGGTCACCAAAGGTCACCAAAGGTCACCAAAGGTCACCAAAGGTCACCCCAAAGGTCACCAAAGGTCACCCCAAAGGTCACCCCAAAGGTCACCAAAGGTTACCAAAGGTCACCAAAGGTCACCCTAAAGGTCACCAAAGGTCACCAAAGGTTACCCCAAAGGTCACCAAAGGTCACCAAAGGTTACCAAAGGTCACCCCAAAGGTCACTAAAGGTCACCAAAGGTCACCAAAGGTAACCAAAGGTCACCCCAAAGGTCACCAAAGGTCACCCCAAAGGTCACCAAAGGTCACAAACGGTCACCCCAAAGGTCACCAAAGGTCACCCCAAAGGTCACCAAAGGTCACCAAAAGTCACCAAAGGTCACCCCAAAGGTCACCAAAGGTCACCCCAAAGGTCACCAAAGGTCACCAAAGGTCACCAAAGGTCACCCCAAAGGTCACCAAAAGTCACCAAAGGTCACCAAAGGTCACCAACGGTCACCCCAAAGGTCACCAAAGGTCACCCCAAAGGTCACCAAAGGTCACCAAAGGTCACCAAAGGTCACCCCAAAGGTCACCAAAGGTCACCCCAAAGGTCACCAAAGGTCACCAAAAGTCACCAAAGGTCACCCCAAAGGTCACCAAAGGTCACCAAAGGTCACCAAAGGTCACCCCAAAGGTCACTAAAGGTCACCCCAAAGTTCACCAAAGGTCACCAAAGGTCACCAAAGGTCACCAAAGGTCACCAAAGGTCACCCCAAAGGTCACCAAAGGTCACCCCAAAGGTCACCAAAGGTCACCAAAGGTCACCCCAAAGGTCACCAAAGGTCACCCCAAAGGTCACCAAAGGTCACCCCAAAGGTCACCAAAGGTCACCAAAGGTCACCAAAGGTCACCCCAAAGGTCACCAAAGGTCACCCCAAAGGTCACCAAAGGTCACCCCAAAGGTCACCAAAGGTCACCAAAGGTCACCAAAGGTCACCAAAGGTCACCCCAAAGGTCACCAAAGGTCACCCCAAAGGTCACCAAAGGTCACCAAAGGTCACCCCAAAGGTCACCAAAGGTCACCCCAAAGGTCACCAAAGGTCACCCCAAAGGTCACCCCAAAGGTCACCAAAGGTCACCAAAGGTCACCCCAAAGGTCACCAAAGGTCACCCCAAAGGTCACCAAAGGTCACCAAAGGTCACCAAAGGTCACCAAAGGTCACCCCAAAGGTCACCAAAGGTCACCAAAGGTCACCAAAGGTCACCAAAGGTCACCCCAAAGGTCACCAAAGGTCACCCCAAAGGTCACCAAAGGTCAACAAAGGTCACCAAAGTTCACCAAAGGTCACCAAAGGTTACCCCAAAGGTCACCAAAGGTCACCAAAGGTCACCCCAAAGGTCACCAAAGCTCACCCTAAAGGTCACCAATGGTCACCAAAGGTCACCAAAGATCACCAAAAAGGTCACCAAAGGTCACCAAAGGTCACCAAAGGTCACCAAAGGTCACTAAAGGTCACCCCAAAGGTCACCAAAGGTCACCAAACGTCACCAAAGGTCACCAAAGGTCACCCCAAAGGTCACCAAAGGTCACCCCCTTTGGTGACCTTTGGTGACCTTTGCTGACCTTTGGGGTGACCTTTGGTGACCTTTGGGGTGACCTTTGGTGACCTTTGGTGACCTTTGGTGACCTTTGGTGACCTTTGGGGTGACCTTTGGTGACCTTTGGTGACCTTTGGTGACCTTTGGGGTGACCTTTGGTGACCTTTGGGGTGACCTTTGGTAACCTTTGGTGACCTTTGGGATGACCTTTGGTGACCTTTGGGGTGACCTTTGGTGACCTTTGGTGACCTTTGGTGACCTTTGGGGTGACCTTTGGTGACCTTTGGGGTGACCTTTGGTGACCTTTGGTGACCTTTGGGGTGACCTTTGGTGACCTTTGGTGACCTTTGGTGACCTTTGGGGTGACTTTTGGTGACCTTTGGGGTGACCTTTGGTGACCTTTGGGGTGACCTTTGGGGTGACCTTTGGTGAGGTTTGGGGTGACCTTTATTGACCTTTGGTGACCTTTGGTGTCCTTTGGGGTGACCTTTGGGGTGACCTTTGGGGTGACCTTTGGTGACCTTTGGGGTGACCTTTGGTGACCTTTGGGGTGACCTTTGGTGACCTTTGGTGACCTTTGGTGACCTTTGGTGACCTTTGGTGACCTTTGGGGTGACCTTTGGTGACCTTTGGGGTGACCTTTGGTGACCTTTGGTGACCTTTGGGGTAACCTTTGGTGACCTTTGGGGTGACCTTTGGTGACCTTTGGTGACCTTTGGTGACCTTTGGGGTGACCTTTGGTGACCTTTGGTGACCTTTGGTGACCTTTGGGGTGAGCTTTGGTGACCTTTGGGGTGACCTTTGGTGACCTTTGGTGGCCTTTGGGGTAACCTTTGGTGACCTTTGAGGTGACCTTTGGTGACCTTTGGTGATTTTTGGTGACCTTTGGTGACCTTTGGAGTGACCTTTAGTGACCTTTGGGGTAATTTTTGGTGACCTTTGGTGACCTTTGGTGACCTTTGGTGACCTTTGGGGTGACCTTTGTGACCTTTGGTGACCTTTGGTGACCTTTGGGGTGACCTTTGGTGACCTTTGGGGTGACCTTTGGTGACCTTTGGTGACCTCTGGGGTGACCTTTGGTGACCTTTGGTGACCTTTGGGGTGACCTTTGGTGACCTTTGGTGACCTTTGGTGACCTTTGGTGACCTTTGGTGACCTTTGGGGTGACCTTTGGTGACCTTTGGTGACCTCTGGGGTGACCTTTGGTGACCTTTGGTGACCTTTGGGGTGACCTTTGGTGACCTTTGGTGACCTTTGGTGACCTTTGGTGACCTTTGGTGACCTTTGGGGTGACCTTTGGTGACCTTTGGTGACCTTTGGTGACCTTTGGGGTGACTTTTGGTGACCTTTGGGGTGACCTTTGGTGACCTTTGGTGACCTTTGGGGTGACCTTTGGGGTGACCTTTGGTGAGGTTTGGGGTGACCTTTATTGACCTTTGGTGACCTTTGGTGTCCTTTGGGGTGACCTTTGGGGTGACCTTTGGGGTGACCTTTGGTGACCTTTGGGGTGACCTTTGGTGACCTTTGGGGTGACCTTTGGTGACCTTTGGTGACCTTTGGTGACCTTTGGGGTGACCTTTGGTGACCTTTGGGGTGACCTTTGGTGACCTTTGGTGACCTTTGGGGTAACCTTTGGTGACCTTTGGGGTGACCTTTGGTGACCTTTGGTGACCTTTGGTGACCTTTGGGGTGACCTTTGGTGACCTTTGGGGTGGCCTTTGGTGACCTTTGGGGTGACCTTTGGTGACCTTTGGGGTGACCTTTGTGACCTTTGGTGACCTTTGGTGACCTTTGGGGTGACCTTTGGTGACCTTTGGGGTGACCTTTGGTGACCTTTGGTGACCTTTGGGGTGACCTTTGGTGACCTTTGGTGACCTTTGGGGTGACCTTTGGTGACCTTTGGGGTGACCTTTGGTGACCTTTGGTGGCCTTTGGTGACCTTTGGGGTGACCTTTGGTGACCTTTGGGGTGATCTTTGGTGACCTTTGGTGACCTTTGGTGACCTTTGGTGACCTTTGGGGTGACCTTTGGTGACCTTTGGGGTGATCTTTGGTGACCTTTGGTGACCTTTGGTGACCTTTGGGGTGACCTTTGGTGACCTTTGGTGACCTTTGGTGACCTTTGGTGACCTTTGGTGACCTTTGGGGTGACCTTTGGTGACCTTTGGCAACCTTTGGTGACCTTTTGGGTGACCTTTGGTGACCTTTGGGGTGACCTTTGGGGTGACCTTTGGGGTGACCTTTGGTGACCTTTGGGGTGACCTTTGGTGACCTTTGGGGTGACCTTTGGTGACCTTTGGTGACCTTTGGGGTGACCTTTGGTGACCTTTGGGGTGACCTTTGGTGACCTTTGGTGACCTTTGGTGACCTTTGGTGACCTTTGGGGTGACCTTTGGTGACCTTTGGGGAGACCTTTGGTGACCTTTGGTGACCTTTGGGGTGACCTTTGGTGACCTTTGGTGACCTTTGGTGACCTTTGGTGACCTTTGGTGACCTTTGGGGTGACCTTTGGTGACCTTTGGTGACCTTTGGTGACCTTTGGTGACCTTTGGTGACCTTTGGTGACCTTTGGGGTGACCTTTGGTGACCTTTGGGGTGACCTTTGGTGACCTTTGGTGACCTTTGGGGTAACCTTTGGTGACCTTTGGGGTGACCTTTGGTGACCTTTGGTGACCTTTGGTGACCTTTGGGGTGACCTTTGGTGACCTTTGGTGACCTTTGGTGACCTTTGGGGTGAGCTTTGGTGACCTTTGGGGTGACCTTTGGTGACCTTTGGTGGCCTTTGGGGTAACCTTTGGTGACCTTTGAGGTGACCTTTGGTGACCTTTGGTGATTTTTGGTGACCTTTGGTGACCTTTGGAGTGACCTTTAGTGACCTTTGGGGTGATTTTTGGTGACCTTTGGTGACCTTTGGTGACCTTTGGTGACCTTTGGGGTGACCTTTGTGACCTTTGGTGACCTTTGGTGACCTTTGGGGTGACCTTTGGTGACCTTTGGGGTGACCTTTGGTGACCTTTGGTGACCTCTGGGGTGACCTTTGGTGACCTTTGGTGACCTTTGGGGTGACCTTTGGTGACCTTTGGGGTGACCTTTGGTGACCTTTGGTGACCTTTGGTGACCTTTGGTGACCTTTGGTGACCTTTGGGGTGACCTTTGGTGACCTTTGGGGTGATCTTTGGTGACCTTTGGTGACCTTTGGTGACCTTTGGTGACCTTTGGGGTGACCGTTGGTGACCTTTGGGGTGATCTTTGGTGACCTTTGGTGACCTTTGGTGACCTTTGGGGTGACCTTTGGTGACCTTTGGTGACCTTTGGTGACCTTTGGTGACCTTTGGTGACCTTTTGGGTGACCTTTGGTGACCTTTGGCGACCTTTGGTGACCTTTTGGGTGACCTTTGGTGACCTTTGGGGTGACCTTTGGGGTGACCTTTGGGGTGACCTTTGGTGACCTTTGGGGTGACCTTTGGTGACCTTTGGGGTGACCTTTGGTGACCTTTGGTGACCTTTGGGGTGACCTTTGGTGACCTTTGGTGACCTTTGGGGTAACCTTTGGTGACCTTTGGGGTGACCTTTGGTGACCTTTGGTGACCTTTGGTAACCTTTGGGGTGACCTTTGGTGACCTTTGGGGTGACCTTTGGTGACCTTTGGGGTGACCTTTGGTGACCTTTGGGGTGACCTTTGGTGACCTTTGGTGACCTTTGGTGACCTTTGGGGTGACTTTTGGTGACCTTTGGGGTGACCTTTGGTGACCTTTGGTGACCTTTGGGGTGACCTTTGGGGTGACCTTTGGTGAGGTTTGGGGTGACCTTTATTGACCTTTGGTGACCTTTGGTGTCCTTTGGGGTGACCTTTGGGGTGACCTTTGGGGTGACCTTTGGTGACCTTTGGGGTGACCTTTGGTGACCTTTGGGGTGACCTTTGGTGACCTTTGGTGACCTTTGGTGACCTTTGGGGTGACCTTTGGTGACCTTTGGGGTGACCTTTGGTGACCTTTGGTGACCTTTGGGGTAACCTTTGGTGACCTTTGGGGTGACCTTTGGTGACCTTTGGTGACCGTTGGTGACCTTTGGGGTGACCTTTGGTGACCTTTGGGGTGGCCTTTGGTGACCTTTGGGGTGACCTTTGGTGACCTTTGGGGTGACCTTTAGTGACCTTTGGGGTGATTTTTGGTGACCTTTGGTGACCTTTGGTGACCTTTGGTGACCTTTGGGGTGACCTTTGTGACCTTTGGTGACCTTTGGTGACCTTTGGGGTGACCTTTGGTGACCTTTGGGGTGACCTTTGGTGACCTTTGGTGACCTTTGGGGTGACCTTTGGTGACCTTTGGTGACCTTTGGGGTGACCTTTGGTGACCTTTGGGGTGACCTTTGGTGACCTTTGGTGGCCTTTGGTGACCTTTGGGGTGACCTTTGGTGACCTTTGGGGTGATCTTTGGTGACCTTTGGTGACCTTTGGTGACCTTTGGTGACCTTTGGGGTGACCTTTGGTGACCTTTGGGGTGATCTTTGGTGACCTTTGGTGACCTTTGGTGACCTTTGGGGTGACCTTTGGTGACCTTTGGTGACCTTTGGTGACCTTTGGTGACCTTTGGTGACCTTTGGGGTGACCTTTGGTGACCTTTGGCAACCTTTGGTGACCTTTTGGGTGACCTTTGGTGACCTTTGGGGTGACCTTTGGGGTGACCTTTGGGGTGACCTTTGGTGACCTTTGGGGTGACCTTTGGTGACCTTTGGGGTGACCTTTGGTGACCTTTGGTGACCTTTGGGGTGACCTTTGGTGACCTTTGGGGTGACCTTTGGTGACCTTTGGTGACCTTTGGTGACCTTTGGTGACCTTTGGGGTGACCTTTGGTGACCTTTGGGGAGACCTTTGGTGACCTTTGGTGACCTTTGGGGTGACCTTTGGTGACCTTTGGTGACCTTTGGTGACCTTTGGTGACCTTTGGGGTGACCTTTGGTGACCTTTGGGGTGACCTTTGGTGACCTTTGGTGACCTTTGGGGTGACCTTTGGTGACCTTTGGGGTGACTTTTGGTGACCTTTGGTGACCTTTGGTGACCTTTGGTGACCTTTGGGGTGACCTTTGGTGACCTTTGGGGTGACCTTTGGTGACCTTTGGTGACCTTTGGGGTGACCTTTGGTGTGACCTTTGGTGACCTTTGGGGTGACCTTTGGTGACCTTTGGGGTGACCTTTGGTGACCTTTGGTGACCCTTGGGGTGACCTTTGGTGACCTTTGGGGTGACCTTTGGTGACCTTTGGTGACCTTTGGTGACCTTTGGTGACCTTTGGGGTGACCTTTAGTGACCTTTGGGGTGACCTTTGGTGACCTTTGGTGACCTTTGGGGTGACCTTTGGTGACCTTTGGGGTGACCTTTGGTGACCTTTGGTGACCTTTGGTGACCTTTGGGGTGACCTTTGGGGTGACCTTTGGGGTGACCTTTGGTGACCTTTGGTGACCTTTGGGGTGACCTTTGGTGACCTTTGGGGTGACCTTTGGTGACCTTTGGGGTGACCTTTGGTGACCTTTGGTGACCTTTGGGGTGACCTTTGGTGACCTTTGGTGACCTTTGGTGACCTTTGGGGTGACCTTTGGTGACCTTTGGGGAGACCTTTGGTGACCTTTGGTGACCTTTGGTGACCTTTGGGGTGACCTTTGGTGACCTTTGGTGACCTTTGGTGACCTTTGGGATGACTTTTGGTGACCTTTGGGGTGACCTTTGGTGACCTTTGGTGACCTTTGGTGACCTTTGGTGACCTTTGCGGTGACCTTTAGTGACCTTTGGGGTGACCTTTGGTGACCTTTGTTGACCTTTGGTGACCTTTGGGGTGACCTTTGGTGACCTTTGGTGACCTTTGGGGTGACCTTTGGTGACCTTTGGTAACCTTTGGTGACCTTTGGTGACCTTTGGGGTGACCTTTGGTGACCTTTGGTGACCTTTGGTGACCTTTTGGGTGACCTTTGGTGACCTTTGGGGTGACTTTTTGTGACCTTTGGTGACCTTTGGTGACCTTTCGGGTGACCTTTGGTGACCTTTGGGGTGACCTTTGGTGACCTTTGGTGACCTTTGGTGACCTTTGGGGTGACCTTTGGGGTGACCTTTGGGGTGACCTTTGGTGACCTTTGGGGTGACCTTTGGTGACCTTTGGTGACCTTTGGGGTGACCTTTGGTGACCTTTGGGGTGACCTTTGGTGACCTTTGGTGACGTTTGGTGACCTTTGGTGACCTTTGGGGTGACCTTTAGTGACCTTTGGGGTGACCTTTGGTGACCTTTGGTGACCTTTGGTGACCTTTGGTGACCTTTTTGGTGACCTTTGGTGACCTTTGGTGACCTTTGGTGACCTTTAGGGTGACCTTTGGTGACCTTTGGGGTGACCTTTGGTGACCTTTGGTGACCTTTGGGGTGACCTTTGGTGACCTTTGGTGACCTTTGGTGACCTTTGGGGTGACCTTTGGTAACCTTTGGGGTGACCTTTGGTGACCTTTGGTGACCTTTGTTGACCTTTGGTGACCTTTGGGGTGACCTTTGGTGACCTTTGGGGTGACCTTTGGTGACCTTTGGTGACCTTTGGTGACCTTTGGTGACCTTTGGGGTGACCTTTGGTGACCTTTGGTGACCTTTGGGGTGACCTTTGGTGACCTTTGGGGTGACCTTTGGTGACCTTTGGTGACCTTTGGTGACCTTTGGGGTGACCTTTGGTGACCTTTGGGGTGACCTTTGGTGACCTTTGGTGACCTTTGGTGACCTTTGGGGTGACCTTTGGGGTGACCTTTGGTGACCTTTGGGGTGACCTTTGGTGACCTTTGGGGTGACCTTTGATGACCTTTGGTGACCTTTGGGGTAACCTTTGGTGACCGTTGGGGTGACCTTTGGTGACCTTTGGTGACCTTTGGTGACCTTTGGTGACCTTTGGGGTGACCTTTGGTGACCTTTGGGGTGACCTTTGGTGACCTTTGGGGTGACCTTTGGTGACCTTTGGTGACCTTTGGTGACCTTTGGGGTGCCCTTTGGTGACCTTTGGGGTGACCTTTGGTGACCTTTGGTGACCTTTGGGGTGACCTTTGGTGACCTTTGGGGTGACCTTTGGTGACCTTTGGTGACGTTTGGTGACCTTTGGTGACCTTTGGTGACCTTTGGTGACCTTTGGTGACCTTTGGGGTGACCTTTGGTGACCTTTGGTGACCTTTGGTGACCTTTGGGGTGACCTTTGGGGTGACCTTTGGGGTGACCTTTGGTGACCTTTGGGGTGCCCTTTGGTGACCTTTGGGGTGACCTTTGGTGACCTTTGGTGACCTTTGGGGTGACCTTTGGTGACCTTTGGGGTGACCTTTGGTGACCTTTGGTGACGTTTGGTGACCTTTGGTGACCTTTGGGGTGACCTTTAGTGACCTTTGGTGACCTTTGGTGACCTTTGGTGACCTTTGGTGACCTTTTTGGTGATCTTTGGTGACCTTTGGTGACCATTGGTGACCTTTAGGGTGACCTTTGGTGACCTTTGGGGTGACCTTTGGTGACCTTTGGTGACCTTTGGGGTAACCTTTGGTGACCTTTGGTGAACTTTGGTGACCTTTGTTGACCTTTGGTGACCTTTGGGGTGACCTTTGGTGACCTTTGGGGTGACCTTTGGTGACCTTTGGTGACCTTTGGTGACCTTTGGTGACCTTTGGGGTGACCTTTGGTGACCTTTGGTGACCTTTGGGGTGACCTTTGGTGACCTTTGGGGTGACCTTTGGTGACCTTTGGTGACCTTTGGTGACCTTTGGTGACCTTTGGGGTGACCTTTGGTGACCTTTGGGGTGACCTTTGGTGACCTTTGGTGACCTTTGGGGTGACCTTTGGGGTGACCTTTGGTGACCTTTGGGGTGACCTTTGGTGACCTTTGGGGTGACCTTTGGTGACCTTTGGTGACCTTTGGGGTGACCTTTGGTGACCTTTGGGGTGACCTTTGGTGACCTTTGGTGACCTTTGGTGACCTTTGGTGACCTTTGGGGTGACCTTTGGTGACCTTTGGGGTGACCTTTGGTGACCTTTGGGGTGACCTTTGGTGACCTTTGGTGACCTTTGGGGTGACCTTTGGTGACCTTTGGGGTGACCTTTGGTGACCTTTGGTGACCTTTGGGGTGACCTTTGGTGACCTTTGGTGACCTTTGGGGTGACCTTTGGTGACCTTTGGGGTGACCTTTGGTGACCTTTGGTGACCTTTGGTGACCTTTGGTGAACTTTGGGGTGACCTTTAGTGACCTTTGGGGTGACCTTTGGTGACCTTTGGTGACCTTTGGTGACCTTTGGGGTGACCTTTGGTGACTTTTGGTGACCTTTGGTGACCTTTGGGGTGACCTTTGGTGACCTTTGGGGTGACCTTTGGTGACCTTTGGTGACCTTTGGTGACCTTTGGGGTGACCTTTGGTGACCTTTGGGGTGACCGTTGGTGACCTTTGGTGACCTTTGGTGACTTTTGGTGACCTTTGGGGTGACCTTTGGTGACCTTTGGTGACCTTTGGTGACCTTTGGGGTGACCTTTGGTGACCTTTGGGGTGACCTTTGGTGACTTTTGGTGACCTTTGGTGACCTTTGGGGTGACCTTTGGTGACCTTTGGGGTGACCGTTTGTGACCTTTGGTGACCTTTGGGGTGACCTTTGGTGACCTTTGGGGCGACCTTTGGTTACCTTTGGTGACCTTTGGTGACCTTTAGTGACCTTTGGGGTGACCTTTGGTAACCTTTGGTGACCTTTGGTGACCTTTGGGGTAACCTTTGGTGACCTTTGGTGACCTTTAGGGTGACCTTTGGTGACCTTTGGGGTGACCTTTGGTGACCTTTGGTGACCTTTGGGGTGACCTTTGGGGTGACCTTTGGTGACCTTTGGGGTGACCTTTGGTGACCTTTGGGGTGACCTTTGGTGACCTTTGGTGACCTTTGGGGTGACCTTTGGTGACCTTTGGGGTGACCTTTGGTGACCTTTGGTGACCTTTGGTGACCTTTGGTGACCTTTGGGGTGACCTTTGGTGACCTTTGGGGTGACCTTTGGTGACCTTTGGGGTGACCTTTGGTGACCTTTGGTGACCTTTGGTGACCTTTGGGGTGACCTTTGGTGACCTTTGGGGTGACCTTTGGGGTGACCTTTGGTGACCTTTGGGGTGACCTTTGGTGACCTTTGGTGACCTTTGGGGTGACCTTTGGTGACCTTTGGGGTGACCTTTGGTGACCTTTGGTGACCTTTGGTGACCTTTGGTGAACTTTGGGGTGACCTTTAGTGACCTTTGGGGTGACCTTGGTGACCTTTGGTGACCTTTGGTGACCTTTGGGGTGACCTTTGGTGCCTTTTGGTGACCTTTGGTGACCTTTGGGGTGACCTTTGGTGACCTTTGGGGTGACCTTTGGTGACCTTTGGTGACCTTTGGTGACCTTTGGGGTGACCTTTGGTGACCTTTGGGGTGACCGTTGGTGACCTTTGGTGACCTTTGGTGACTTTTGGTGACCTTTGGGGTGACCTTTGGTGACCTTTGGTGACCTTTGGTGACCTTTGGGGTGACCTTTGGTGACCTTTGGGGTGACCTTTGGTGACTTTGGTGACCTTTGGTGACCTTTGGGGTGACCTTTGGTGACCTTTGGGGTGACCGTTTGTGACCTTTGGTGACCTTTGGGGTGACCTTTGGTGACCTTTGGGGTGACCTTTGGTTACCTTTGGTGACCTTTGGTGACCTTTAGTGACCTTTGGGGTGACCTTTGGTAACCTTTGGTGACCTTTGGTGACCTTTGTTGACCTTTGGTGACCTTTGGGGTGACCTTTGGTGACCTTTGGGGTGACCTTTGGTGACCTTTGGTGACCTTTGGTGACCTTTGGTGACCTTTGGGGTGACCTTTGGTGACCTTTGGTGACCTTTGGGGTGACCTTTGGTGACCTTTGGGGTGACCTTTGGTGACCTTTGGTGACCTTTGGTGACCTTTGGTGACCTTTGGGGTGACCTTTGGTGACCTTTGGGGTGACCTTTGGTGACCTTTGGTGACCTTTGGGGTGACCTTTGGGGTGACCTTTGGTGACCTTTGGGGTGACCTTTGGTGACCTTTGGGTGACCTTTGGTGACCTTTGGTGACCTTTGGGGTGACCTTTGGTGACCTTTGGGGTGACCTTTGGTGACCTTTGGTGACCTTTGGTGACCTTTGGGGTGACCTTTGGTGACCTTTGGGGTGACCTTTGGTGACCTTTGGGGTGACCTTTGGTGACCTTTGGTGACCTTTGGTGACCTTTGGGGTGACCTTTGGTGACCTTTGGGGTGACCTTTGGTGACCTTTGGTGACCTTTGGGGTGACCTTTGGTGACCTTTGGTGACCTTTGGGGTGACCTTTGGTGACCTTTGGGGTGACCTTTGGTGACCTTTGGTGACCTTTGGTGACCTTTGGTGAACTTTGGGGTGACCTTTAGTGACCTTTGGGGTGACCTTTGGTGACCTTTGGTGACCTTTGGTGACCTTTGGGGTGACCTTTGGTGACTTTTGGTGACCTTTGGTGACCTTTGGGGTGACCTTTGGTGACCTTTGGGGTGACCTTTGGTGACCTTTGGTGACCTTTGGTGACCTTTGGGGTGACCTTTGGTGACCTTTGGGGTGACCGTTGGTGACCTTTGGTGACCTTTGGTGACTTTTGGTGACCTTTGGGGTGACCTTTGGTGACCTTTGGTGACCTTTGGTGACCTTTGGGGTGACCTTTGGTGACCTTTGGGGTGACCTTTGGTGACTTTTGGTGACCTTTGGTGACCTTTGGGGTGACCTTTGGTGACCTTTGGGGTGACCGTTTGTGACCTTTGGTGACCTTTGGGGTGACCTTTGGTGACCTTTGGGGTGACCTTTGGTTACCTTTGGTGACCTTTGGTGACCTTTAGTGACCTTTGGGGTGACCTTTGGTAACCTTTGGTGACCTTTGGTGACCTTTGGGGTAACCTTTGGTGACCTTTGGTGACCTTTAGGGTGACCTTTGGTGACCTTTGGTAACCTTTGGTGACCTTTGGGGTGACCTTTGGGGTGACCTTTGGTGACCTTTGGGGTGACCTTTGGTGACCTTTGGTGACCTTTGGTGACCTTTGGTGACCCTTGGTGACCTTTGGGGTGACCTTTGGTGACCTTTGGGGTGACCTTTGGTGACCTTTGGTGACCTTTGGTGACCCTTGGTGACCTTTGGGGTGACCTTTGGTGACCTTTGGTGACCTTTGGTGACCTTTGGTGACCTTTGGTGACCTTGGTGACCTTTGGTGACCTTTGGTGACCTTTGGTGACCTTTGGTGACCTTTGGGGTGACCTTTGAGGACCTTTGGGGTGACCTTTGGTGACCTTTGGTGACCTTTGGTGACCTTTGGTGACCTTTGGTGACCTTTGGTGACCTTTGGGGTGACCTTTGGTGACCTTTGGGGTGACCTTTGGTGACCTTTGGGGTGACCTTTGGTGACCTTTGGTGACCTTTGGTGACCTTTGGGGTGACCTTTGGTGACCTTTGGGGTGACCTTTGGTGACCTTTGGTGACCTTTGGGGTGACCTTTGGTGACCTTTGGGGCGACCTTTGGTGACCTTTGGTGACCTTTGGTGTCCTTTGGGGTGACCTTTGGGTGACCTTTGGTGACCTTTGGGGTGACCTTTGGGGTGACCTTTGGTGACCTTTGGTGACCTTTGGTGACCTTTGGGGTGACCTTTGGTGACCTTTGGGGTGACCTTTGGTGACCTTTGGTGACCTTTGGGGTGACCCTTTGGTGACCTTTGGGGTGACCTTTGGTGACCTTTGGTGACCTTTGGTGACCTTTGCGGTGACCTTTGGTGACCTTTGGGGTGACCTTTGGTGACCTTTGGTGACCTTTGGGGTAACCTTTGGTGACCTTTGAGGTGACCTTTGGTGACCTTTGGTGATTTTTGGTGACCTTTGGTGACCTTTGGGGTGACCTTTGGTGAAATTTGGTGACCTTTGGTGACCTTTGGTGGCCTTTGGGGTGACCTTTGGTGACCTTTGGTGACCTTTGGGGTTACCTTTGGTGACCTTTGGGGTGACCTTTGGTGACCTTTGGTGACCTTTTATGACCTTTGGGGTGACCTTTGGTGACCTTTGGGGTGACCTTTGGTGACCTTTGGTGACCTTTGTGGTGACCTTTGGTGACCTTTGGGGTGACCTTTGGTGACCTTTGGTGACCTTTGGTGACCTCTGGTGACCTTTGGTGACCCTTGGTGACCTTTGGGGTGACCTTTGGGGACCTTTGGGGTGACCTTTGGTGACCTTTGGTGACCTTTGGTGACCTTTGGTGACCTTTGGGGTGACCTTTGGTGACCTTTGGGGTGACCTTTGGTGACCTTTGGTGACATTTGGGGTGACCTTTGGTGACCTTTGGGGTGACCTTTGGTGACCTTTGGTGACCTTTGGTGACCTTTGGGGTGACCTTTGGGGTGACCTTTGGGGTGACCTTTGGTGACCTTTGGTGACCTTTGGTGACCTTTGGTGACCTTTGGGGTGACCTTTGGTGACCTTTGGGGTGACCTTTGGTGACCTTTGGTGACATTTGGGGTGACCTTTGGTGGCCTTTGGGGTGACCTTTGGTGACCTTTGGTGACCTTTGGGGTTACCTTTGGTGACCTTTGGGGTGACCTTTGGTGACCTTTGGTGACCTTTTATGACCTTTGGGGTGACCTTTGGTGACCTTTGGGGTGACCTTTGGTGACCTTTGGTGACCTTTGGGGTGACCTTATGGGTGACCTTTGGGTGACCTTTGGTGACCTTGGTGACCTTTGGTGACCTCTGGTGACCTTTGGTGACCCTTGGTGACCTTTGG
Organism: Agriotes lineatus; assembly: GCA_940337035.1. NCBI lineage: Eukaryota > Metazoa > Arthropoda > Insecta > Coleoptera > Elateridae > Agriotes > Agriotes lineatus. Next base: position 22,527 of record CALNHX010006851.1, read on the forward strand.
GGTGACCTTTGGGGACCTTTGGGGTGACCTTTGGTGACCTTTGGTGACCTTTGGTGACCTTTGGTGACCTTTGGGGTGACCTTTGGTGACCTTTGGGGTGACCTTTGGTGACCTTTGGTGACATTTGGGGTGACCTTTGGTGACCTTTGGGGTGACCTTTGGTGACCTTTGGTGACCTTTGGTGACCTTTGGGGTGACCTTTGGTGACCTTTGTTGACCTTTGGTGACCGTTGGGGTAACCTTTGGTGACCTTTGGGGAGACCTTTGGTGACCTTTGGTGACCTTTGGGGTGACCTTTGGTGACCTTTGGTGACCTTTGGGGTAACCTTTGGTGACCTTTGAGGTGACCTTTGGTGACCTTTGGTGACCTTTGGGGTGACCTTTGGTGACCTTTGGGGTGACCTTTGGTGACCTTTGGTGACCTTTGGTGACCTTTGGGGTGACCTTTGGTGACCTTTGGGGTGACCTTTGGTGACCTTTGGTGACCTTTGGTGACTTTTGGTGACCTTTGGGGTGACCTTTGGTGACCTTTGGTGACCTTTGGTGACCTTTGGGGTGACCTTTGGTGACCTTTGGGGTGACCTTTGGTGACTTTTGGTGACCTTTGGTGACCTTTGGGGTGACCTTTGGTGACCTTTGGGGTGACCGTTGGTGACCTTTGGTGACCTTTGGGGTGACCTTTGGTGACCTTTGGGGTGACCTTTGGTTACCTTTGGTGACCTTTGGTGACCTTTAGTGACCTTTGGGGTGACCTTTGGTAACCTTTTGTGACCTTTGGTGACCTTTGGGGTAACCTTTGGTGACCTTTGGTGACCATTGGGGTGACCTTTGGTGACCTTTGGTAACCTTTGGTGACCTTTGGGGTGACCTTTGGGGTGACCTTTGGTGACCTTTGGGGTGACCTTTGGTGACCTTTGGTGACCTTTGGTGACCTTTGGTGACCCTTGGTGACCTTTGGGGTGACCTTTGGTGACCTTTGGGGTGACCTTTGGTGACCTTTGGTGACCTTTGGTGACCTTTGGTGACCTTTGGTGACCTTTGGGGTGACCTTTGGTGACCTTTGGTGACCTTTGGTGACCTTTGGTGACCTTTGGTGACCTTTGGTGACCTTTGGTGACCTTTGGGGTGACCTTTGGTGACCTTTGGGGTGACCTTTGGTGACCTTTGGTGACCTTTGGTGACCTTTGGTGACCTTTGGTGACCTTTGGTGACCTTTGGTGACCTTTGGGGTGACCTTTGGTGACCTTTGGGGTGACCTTTGGTGACCTTTGGGGTGACCTTTGGTGACCTTTGGTGACCTTTGGGGTGACCTTTGGTGACCTTTGGGGTGACCTTTGGTGACCTTTGGTGACCTTTGGGGTGACCTTTGGTGACCTTTGGGGCGACCTTTGGTGACCTTTGGTGACCTTTGGTGTCCTTTGGGGTGACCTTTGGGGTGACCTTTGGTGACCTTTGGGGTGACCTTTGGTGACCTTTGGGGTGACCTTTGGTGACCTTTGGTGACCTTTGGTGACCTTTGGGGTGACCTTTGAAGACCTTTGGGGTGACCTTTGGTGACCTTTGGTGACCTTTGGGGTGACCCTTTGGTGACCTTTGGGGTGACCTTTGGTGACCTTTGGTGACCTTTGGTGACCTTTGCGGTGACCTTTGGTGACCTTTGGAGTGACCTTTGGTGACCTTTGGTGACCTTTGGGGTAACCTTTGGTGACCTTTGAGGTGACCTTTGGTGACCTTTGGTGATTTTTGGTGACCTTTGGTGACCTTTGGGGTGACCTTTGGTGAAATTTGGTGACCTTTGGTGACCTTTGGTGACCTTTGGGGTGACCTTTGGTGACCTTTGGGGTGACCTTTGGTGACCTTTGGGGTGACCTTTGGTGACCTTTGGTGACCTTTTATGACCTTTGGGGTGACCTTTGGTGACCTTTGAGGTGACCTTTGGTGACCTTTGGTGACCTTTGGGGTGACCTTTGGTGACCTTTGGGGTGACCTTTGGTGACCTTTGGTGACCTTTGGTGACCTTTGGTGACCTTTGGTGACCTTTGGGGTGACCTTTGGTGACCTTTGGGGTGACCTTTGGTGACCTTTGGTGACCTTTGGTGACCTTTGGTGACCTTTGGGGTGACCTTTAGTGACCTTTGGGGTGACCTTTGGTGACCTTTGGTGACCTTTGGGGTGACCTTTGGTGACCTTTGGGGTGACCTTTGGTGACCTTTGGTGACCTTTGGTGACCTTTGGGGTGACCTTTGGGGTGACCTTTGGTGACCTTTGGTGACCTTTGGGGTGACCTTTGGTGACCTTTGGGGTGACCTTTCGTGACCTTTGGTGACCTTTGGTGACCTTTGGTGACCTTTGGGGTGACCTTTGGTGACCTTTGGTGACCGTTGGGGTAACCTTTGGTGACCTTTGGGGAGACCTTTGGTGACCTTTGGTGACCTTTGGGGTGACCTTTGGTGACCTTTGGTGACCTTTGGGGTAACCTTTGGTGACCTTTGAGGTGACCTTTGGTGACCTTTGGTGATTTTTGGTGACCTTTGGTGACCTTTGGGGTGACCTTTGGTGACCTTTGGTGACCTTTGGTGACCTTTGGGGTGACCTTTGGTGACCTTTGGGGAGACCTTTGGGGTGACCTTTGGTGACCTTTGGTGACCTTTGGGGTAACCTTTGGTGACCTTTGAGGTGACCTTTGGTGACCTTTGGTGATTTTTGGTGACCTTTGGTGACCTTTGGGGTGACCTTTAGTGACCTTTGGGGTGATTTTTGGTGACCTTTGGTGACCTTTGGTGACCTTTGGTGACCTTTGGGGAGACCTTTGGGGTGACCTTTGGGTGACCTTTGGGGTGACCTTTGGTGACCTTTGAGGTGACCTTTGGTGACCTTTGGTGATTTTTGGTGACCTTTGGTGACCTTTGGGGTGACCTTTAGTGACCTTTGGGGTGATTTTTGGTGACCTTTGGTGACCTTTGGTGACCTTTGGTGACCTTTGGGGTGACCTTTGTGACCTTTGGTGACCTTTGGTGACCTTTGGGGTGACCTTTGGTGACCTTTGGGGTGACCTTTGGTGACCTTTGGTGACCTTTGGGGTGACCTTGGTGACCTTTGGTGACCTTTGGTGACCTTTGGGGTGACCTTTGGTGACCTTTGGGGTGATTTTTGGTGACCTTTGGTGACCTTTGGTGACCTTTGGTGACCTTTGGGGTGACCTTTGTGACCTTTGGTGACCTTTGGTGACCTTTGGGGTAACCTTTGGTGACCTTTGAGGTGACCTTTGGTGACCTTTGGTGATTTTTGGTGACCTTTGGTGACCTTTGGGGTGACCTTTAGTGACCTTTGGGTGATTTTTGGTGACCTTTGGTGACCTTTGGTGACCTTTGGTGACCTTTGGGGTGACCTTTGTGACCTTTGGTGACCTTTGGTGACCTTTGGGTGACCTTTGGTGACCTTTGGGGTGACCTTTGGTGACCTTTGGTGACCTTTGGGGTGACCTTTGGTGACCTTTGGTGACCTTTGGTGACCTTTGGGGTGACCTTTGGTGACCTTTGGGGTGACCTTTGGTGACCTTTTGGTGACCTTTGGTGACCTTTGGGGTGACCTTTGGTGACCTTTGGGGTGATCTTTGGTGACCTTTGGTGACCTTTGGGGTGACCTTTGGTGACCTTTGGTGACCTTTGGTGACCTTTGGTGACCTTTGGGGTGACCTTTGGTGACCTTTGGTGACCTTTGGGGTGACCTTTGGTGACCTTTGGTGACCTTTGGGGTGACCTTTGGTGACCTTTGGGGTGACCTTTGGTTACCTTTGGTGACCTTTGGTGACCTTTAGTGACCTTTGGGGTGACCTTTGGTAACCTTTGGTGACCTTTGGTGACCTTTGGGGTGACCTTTGGTGACCTTTGGTGACCTTTGGGGTGACCTTTGGTGACCTTTGGTAACCTTTGGTGACCTTTGGGGTGACCTTTGGGGTGACCTTTGGTGACCTTTGGGGTGACCTTTGGTGACCTTTGGTGACCTTTGGTGACCTTTGGTGACCTTTGCTGACCTTTGGGGTGACCTTTGGTGACCTTTGGGGTGACCTTTGGTGACCTTTGGTGACCTTTGGTGACCTTTGGTGACCTTTGGGGTGACCTTTGGTGACCTTTGGTGACCTTTGGTGACCTTTGGGGTGACCTTTGGTGACCTTTGGGGTGACCTTTGGTAACCTTTGGTGACCTTTGGGATGACCTTTGGTGACCTTTGGGGTGACCTTTGGTGACCTTTGGTGACCTTTGGTGACCTTTGGTGACCTTTGGGGTGACCTTTGGTGACCTTTGGGGTGACCTTTGGTGACCTTTGGTGACCTTTGGGGTGACCTTTGGTGACCTTTGGTGACCTTTGGTGACCTTTGGGGTGACTTTTGGTGACCTTTGGGGTGACCTTTGGTGACCTTTGGGGTGACCTTTGGGGTGACCTTTGGTGAGGTTTGGGGTGACCTTTATTGACCTTTGGTGACCTTTGGTGTCCTTTGGGTGACCTTTGGGGTGACCTTTGGGGTGACCTTTGGTGACCTTTGGGGTGACCTTTGGTGACCTTTGGGGTGACCTTTGGTGACCTTTGGTGACCTTTGGTGACCTTTGGTGACCTTTGGTGACCTTTGGGGTGACCTTTGGTGACCTTTGGGGTGACCTTTGGTGACCTTTGGTGACCTTTGGGGTAACCTTTGGTGACCTTTGGGGTGACCTTTGGTGACCTTTGGTGACCTTTGGTGACCTTTGGGGTGACCTTTGGTGACCTTTGGTGACCTTTGGTGACCTTTGGGGTGAGCTTTGGTGACCTTTGGGGTGACCTTTGGTGACCTTTGGTGGCCTTTGGGGTAACCTTTGGTGACCTTTGAGGTGACCTTTGGTGACCTTTGGTGATTTTTGGTGACCTTTGGTGACCTTTGGAGTGACCTTTAGTGACCTTTGGGGTGATTTTTGGTGACCTTTGGTGACCTTTGGTGACCTTTGGTGACCTTTGGGGTGACCTTTGTGACCTTTGGTGACCTTTGGTGACCTTTGGGGTGACCTTTGGTGACCTTTGGGGTGACCTTTGGTGACCTTTGGTGACCTTTGGGGTGACCTTTGGTGACCTTTGGTGACCTTTGGGGTGACCTTTGGTGACCTTTGGGGTGACCTTTGGTGACCTTTGGTGACCTTTGGTGACCTTTGGTGACCTTTGGTGACCTTTGGGGTGACCTTCGGTGACCTTTGGGGTGATCTTTGGTGACCTTTGGTGACCTTTGTGACCTTTGGTGACCTTTGGGGTGACCTTTGGTGACCTTTGGTGACCGTTGGGGTAACCTTTGGTGACCTTTGGGGAGACCTTTGGTGACCTTTGGTGACCTTTGGGGTGACCTTTGGTGACCTTTGGTGACCTTTGGGGTAACCTTTGGTGACCTTTGAGGTGACCTTTGGTGACCTTTGGTGATTTTTGGTGACCTTTGGTGACCTTTGGGGTGACCTTTGGTGACCTTTGGTGACCTTTGGTGACCTTTGGGGTGACCTTTGGTGACCTTTGGGGAGACCTTTGGGGTGACCTTTGGTGACCTTTGGTGACCTTTGGGGTAACCTTTGGTGACCTTTGAGGTGACCTTTGGTGACCTTTGGTGATTTTTGGTGACCTTTGGTGACCTTTGGGGTGACCTTTAGTGACCTTTGGGGTGATTTTTGGTGACCTTTGGTGACCTTTGGTGACCTTTGGTGACCTTTGGGGAGACCTTTGGGGTGACCTTTGGTGACCTTTGGGGTGACCTTTGGTGACCTTTGAGGTGACCTTTGGTGACCTTTGGTGATTTTTGGTGACCTTTGGTGACCTTTGGGGTGACCTTTAGTGACCTTTGGGGTGATTTTTGGTGACCTTTGGTGACCTTTGGTGACCTTTGGTGACCTTTGGGGTGACCTTTGTGACCTTTGGTGACCTTTGGTGACCTTTGGGGTGACCTTTGGTGACCTTTGGGGTGACCTTTGGTGACCTTTGGTGACCTTTGGGGTGACCTTTGGTGACCTTTGGTGACCTTTGGTGACCTTTGGGGTGACCTTTGGTGACCTTTGGGGTGATTTTTGGTGACCTTTGGTGACCTTTGGTGACCTTTGGTGACCTTTGGGGTGACCTTTGTGACCTTTGGTGACCTTTGTGACCTTTGGGGTAACCTTTGGTGACCTTTGAGGTGACCTTTGGTGACCTTTGGTGATTTTTGGTGACCTTTGGTGACCTTTGGGGTGACCTTTAGTGACCTTTGGGGTGATTTTTGGTGACCTTTGGTGACCTTTGGTGACCTTTGGTGACCTTTGGGGTGACCTTTGTGACCTTTGGTGACCTTTGGTGACCTTTGGGGTGACCTTTGGTGACCTTTGGGGTGACCTTTGGTGACCTTTGGTGACCTTTGGGGTGACCTTTGGTGACCTTTGGTGACCTTTGGTGACCTTTGGGGTGACCTTTGGTGACCTTTGGGGTGACCTTTGGTGACCTTTTGGTGACCTTTGGTGACCTTTGGGGTGACCTTTGGTGACCTTTGGGGTGATCTTTGGTGACCTTTGGTGACCTTTGGGGTGACCTTTGGTGACCTTTGGTGACCTTTGGTGACCTTTGGTGACCTTTGGGGTGACCTTTGGTGACCTTTGGTGACCTTTGGGGTGACCTTTGGTGACCTTTGGTGACCTTTGGGGTGACCTTTGGTGACCTTTGGGGTGACCTTTGGTTACCTTTGGTGACCTTTGGTGACCTTTAGTGACCTTTGGGGTGACCTTTGGTAACCTTTGGTGACCTTTGGTGACCTTTGGGGTGACCTTTGGTGACCTTTGGTGACCTTTGGGGTGACCTTTGGTGACCTTTGGTAACCTTTGGTGACCTTTGGGGTGACCTTTGGGGTGACCTTTGGTGACCTTTGGGGTGACCTTTGGTGACCTTTGGTGACCTTTGGTGACCTTTGGTGACCTTTGCTGACCTTTGGGGTGACCTTTGGTGACCTTTGGGGTGACCTTTGGTGACCTTTGGTGACCTTTGGTGACCTTTGGTGACCTTTGGGGTGACCTTTGGTGACCTTTGGTGACCTTTGGTGACCTTTGGGGTGACCTTTGGTGACCTTTGGGGTGACCTTTGGTAACCTTTGGTGACCTTTGGATGACCTTTGGTGACCTTTGGGGTGACCTTTGGTGACCTTTGGTGACCTTTGGTGACCTTTGGTGACCTTTGGGGTGACCTTTGGTGACCTTTGGGGTGACCTTTGGTGACCTTTGGTGACCTTTGGGGTGACCTTTGGTGACCTTTGGTGACCTTTGGTGACCTTTGGGGTGACTTTTGGTGACCTTTGGGTGACCTTTGGTGACCTTTGGGTGACCTTTGGGGTGACCTTTGGTGAGGTTTGGGGTGACCTTTATTGACCTTTGGTGACCTTTGGTGTCCTTTGGGGTGACCTTTGGGGTGACCTTTGGGGTGACCTTTGGTGACCTTTGGGGTGACCTTTGGTGACCTTTGGGTGACCTTTGGTGACCTTTGGTGACCTTTGGTGACCTTTGGTGACCTTTGGTGACCTTTGGGGTGACCTTTGGTGACCTTTGGGGTGACCTTTGGTGACCTTTGGTGACCTTTGGGGTAACCTTTGGTGACCTTTGGGGTGACCTTTGGTGACCTTTGGTGACCTTTGGTGACCTTTGGGGTGACCTTTGGTGACCTTTGGTGACCTTTGGTGACCTTTGGGGTGAGCTTTGGTGACCTTTGGGGTGACCTTTGGTGACCTTTGGTGGCCTTTGGGGTAACCTTTGGTGACCTTTGAGGTGACCTTTGGTGACCTTTGGTGATTTTTGGTGACCTTTGGTGACCTTTGGAGTGACCTTTAGTGACCTTTGGGGTGATTTTTGGTGACCTTTGGTGACCTTTGGTGACCTTTGGTGACCTTTGGGGTGACCTTTGTGACCTTTGGTGACCTTTGGTGACCTTTGGGGTGACCTTTGGTGACCTTTGGGGTGACCTTTGGTGACCTTTGGTGACCTTTGGGGTGACCTTTGGTGACCTTTGGTGACCTTTGGGGTGACCTTTGGTGACCTTTGGGGTGACCTTTGGTGACCTTTGGTGACCTTTGGTGACCTTTGGTGACCTTTGGTGACCTTTGGGGTGACCTTCGGTGACCTTTGGGGTGATCTTTGGTGACCTTTGGTGACCTTTGGTGACCTTTGGTGACCTTTGGGGTGACCGTTGGTGACCTTTGGGGTGATCTTTGGTGACCTTTGGTGACCTTTGGTGACCTTTGGGGTGACCTTTGGTGACCTTTGGTGACCTTTGGTGACCTTTGGTGACCTTTGGTGACCTTTTGGGTGACCTTTGGTGACCTTTGGCGACCTTTGGTGACCTTTTGGGTGACCTTTGGTGACCTTTGGGGTGACCTTTGGGGTGACCTTTGGGGTGACCTTTGGTGACCTTTGGGGTGACCTTTGGTGACCATTGGGGTGACCTTTGGTGACCTTTGGTGACCTTTGGGGTGACCTTTGGTGACCTTTGGTGACCTTTGGGGTAACCTTTGGTGACCTTTGGGGTGACCTTTGGTGACCTTTGGTGACCTTTGGTAACCTTTGGGGTGACCTTTGGTGACCTTTGGGGTGACCTTTGGTGACCTTTGGGGTGACCTTTGGTGACCTTTGGGGTGACCTTTGGTGACCTTTGGTGACCTTTGGTGACCTTTGGGGTGACTTTTGGTGACCTTTGGGGTGACCTTTGGTGACCTTTGGTGACCTTTGGGGTGACCTTTGGGGTGACCTTTGGTGAGGTTTGGGGTGACCTTTATTGACCTTTGGTGACCTTTGGTGTCCTTTGGGGTGACCTTTGGGGTGACCTTTGGGGTGACCTTTGGTGACCTTTGGGGTGACCTTTGGTGACCTTTGGGGTGACCTTTGGTGACCTTTGGTGACCTTTGGTGACCTTTGGGGTGACCTTTGGTGACCTTTGGGGTGACCTTTGGTGACCTTTGGTGACCTTTGGGGTAACCTTTGGTGACCTTTGGGGTGACCTTTGGTGACCTTTGGTGACCTTTGGTGACCTTTGGTGACCTTTGGGGTGACCTTGGTGACCTTTGGGGTGACCTTTGGTGACCTTTGGTGACCTTTGGTGACCTTTGGGTTGAGCTTTGGTGACCTTTGGGGTGACCTTTGGTGACCTTTGGTGGCCTTTGGGGTAACCTTTGGTGACCTTTGAGGTGACCTTTGGTGACCTTTGGTGATTTTTGGTGACCTTTGGTGACCTTTGGGGTGACCTTTAGTGACCTTTTGGGTGACCTTTGGTGACCTTTGGCGACCTTTGGTGACCTTTTGGGTGACCTTTGGTGACCTTTGGGGTGACCTTTGGGGTGACCTTTGGGGTGACCTTTGGTGACCTTTGGGGTGACCTTTGGTGACCATTGGGGTGACCTTTGGTGACCTTTGGTGACCTTTGGGGTGACCTTTGGTGACCTTTGGTGACCTTTGGGGTAACCTTTGGTGACCTTTGGGGTGACCTTTGGTGACCTTTGGTGACCTTTGGTAACCTTTGGGGTGACCTTTGGTGACCTTTGGGGTGACCTTTGGTGACCTTTGGGGTGACCTTTGGTGACCTTTGGGGTGACCTTTGGTGACCTTTGGTGACCTTTGGTGACCTTTGGGGTGACTTTTGGTGACCTTTGGGGTGACCTTTGGTGACCTTTGGTGACCTTTGGGGTGACCTTTGGTGACCTTTGGGGTGACCTTTATTGACCTTTGGTGACCTTTGGTGTCCTTTGGGGTGACCTTTGGGGTGACCTTTGGGGTGACCTTTGGTGACCTTTGGGGTGACCTTTGGTGACCTTTGGGGTGACCTTTGGTGACCTTTGGTGACCTTTGGTGACCTTTGGGGTGACCTTTGGTGACCTTTGGGGTGACCTTTGGTGACCTTTGGTGACCTTTGGGGTAACCTTTGGTGACCTTTGGGGTGACCTTTGGTGACCTTTGGTGACCTTTGGTGACCTTTGGGGTGACCTTTGGTGACCTTTGGGGTGACCTTTGGTGACCTTTGGTGACCTTTGGTGACCTTTGGGGTGAGCTTTGGTGACCTTTGGGGTGACCTTTGGTGACCTTTGGTGACCTTTGGGGTAACCTTTGGTGACCTTTGAGGTGACCTTTGGTGACCTTTGGTGATTTTTGGTGACCTTTGGTGACCTTTGGGGTGACCTTTAGTGACCTTTGGGGTGATTTTTGGTGACCTTTGGTGACCTTTGGTGACCTTTGGTGACCTTTGGGGTGACCTTTGTGACCTTTGGTGACCTTTGGTGACCTTTGGGGTGACCTTTGGTGACCTTTGGGGTGACCTTTGGTGACCTTTGGTGACCTTTGGGGTGACCTTTGGTGACCTTTGGTGACCTTTGGGGTGACCTTTGGTGACCTTTGGGGTGACCTTTGGTGACCTTTGGTGACCTTTGGTGACCTTTGGTGACCTTTGGTGACCTTTGGGGTGACCTTTGGTGACCTTTGGTGACCTTTGGTGACCTTTGGTGACCTTTGGGGTGACCTTTGGTGACCTTTGGTGACCTTTGGTGACCTTTTGGGGTGACCTTTGGTGACCTTTGGGGTGACCTTTGGGGTGACCTTTGGGGTGACCTTTGGTGACCTTTGGGGTGACCTTTGGTGACCTTTGGGGTGACCTTTGGTGAGCTTTGGTGACCTTTGGGGTGACCTTTGGTGACCTTTGGGGTGACCTTTGGTGACCTTTGGTGACCTTTGGTGACCTTTGGTGACCTTTGGGGTGACCTTTGGTGACCTTTGGGGAGACCTTTGGTGACCTTTGGTGACCTTTGGTGACCTTTGGGGTGACCTTTGGTGACCTTTGGTGACCTTTGGGATGACTTTTGGTGACATTTGGGGTGACCTTTGGTGACCTTTGGTGACCTTTGGTGACTTTTGGTGACTTTTGCGGTGACCTTTAGTGACCTTTGGGGTGACCTCTGGTGACCTTTGGTGACCTTTGGTGACCTTTGGTGCCCTTTGGGGTAACCTTTGGTGACCTTTGGTGACCTTTGGGGTGACCTTTGGTGACCTTTGGTAACCTTTGGTGACCTTTGGTGACCTTTGGGGTGACCTTTGGTGACCTTTGGTGACCTTTGGTGACCTTTGGGGTGACCTTTGGTGACCTTTGGGGTGACTTTTGGTGACCTTTGGTGACCTTTGGTGACCTTTGGGGTGACCTTTGGTGACCTTTGGGGTGACCTTTGGTGACCTTTGGTGACCTTTGGGGTGACCTTTGGTGACCTTTGGGGTGACCTTTGGTGACCTTTGGTGACCTTTGGGGTGACCTTTGGTGACCTTTGGGGTGACCTTTGGTGACCTTTGGTGACCTTTGGTGACCTTTGGGGTGACCTTTAGTGACCTTTGGGGTGACCTTTGGTGACCTTTGGTGACCTTTGGTGACCTTTGGTGACCTTTGGTGACCTTTGGTGACCTTTTTGGTGACCTTTGGTGACCTTTGGTGACCTTTGGTGACCTTTAGGGTGACCTTTGGTGACCTTTGGGGTGACCTTTGGTGACCTTTAATGACCTTTGGGGTGACCTTTGGTGACCTTTGGTGACCTTTGGTGACCTTTGGGGTGACCTTTGGTAACCTTTGGGGTGACCTTTGGTGACCTTTGGTGACCTTTGGTGACCTTTGGGGTGACCTTTGGTGACCTTTGGGGTGACCTTTGGTGACCTTTGGTGACCTTTGGGGACCTTTGGTGACCTTTGGGGTGACCTTTGGTGACCTTTGGTGACCTTTGGGGTGACCTTTGGTGACCTTTGGGGTGACCTTTGGTGACCTTTGGTGACCTTTGGTGACCTTTGGGGTGACCTTTGGTGACCTTTGGGGTGACCTTTGGTGACCTTTGGTGACCTTTGGTAACCTTTGGGGTGACCTTTGGGGTGACCTTTGGTGACCTTTGGGGTGACCTTTGGTGACCTTTGGGGTGACCTTTGGTGACCTTTGGGGTGACCTTTGGTGACCTTTGGTGACCTTTGGGGTGACCTTTGGTGACCTCTGGGGTGACCTTTGGTGACCTTTGGTGAACTTTGGGGTGACCTTTAGTGACCTTTGGGGTGACCTTTGGTGACCTTTGGTGACCTTTGGTGACCTTTGGTGACCTTTGGGGTGACCTTTGGTGACATTTGGTTACCTTTGGTGACTTTTGGTGACCTTTGGGGTGACCTTTGGTGACCTTTGGTGACCTTTGGTGACCTTTGGGGTGACCTTTGGTGACCTTTGGGGTGACCTTTGGTGACCTTTGGTGACCTTTGGTGACCTTTGGGGTGACCTTTGGTGACCTTTGGGGTAACCTTTGGTGACCTTTGGTGACCTTTGGGGTGACCTTTGGTTACCTTTGGTGACCTTTGGTGACCTTTAGTGACCTTTGGGGTGACCTTTGGTGACCTTTGGTGACCTTTGGTGACCTTTGGGGTGACCTTTGGTGACCTTTGGTGACCTTTGGTGACCTTTGGTGACCTTTGGTGACCTTTGGGGTGACCTTTGGTGACCTTTGGTGACCTTTGCTGACCTTTGGGGTGACCTTTGGTGACCTTTGGTAACCTTTGGTGACCTTTGGGGTGACCTTTGGGGTGACCTTTGGTGACCTTTGGGGTGACCTTTGGTGACCTTTGGTGACCTTTGGTGACCTTTGGGGTGACCTTTGGTGACCTTTGGGGTGACCTTTGGTGACCTTTGGTGACCTTTGGTGACCTTTGGTGACCTTTGGGGTGACCTTTGGTGACCTTTGGTGACCTTTGGGTGACCTTTGGTGACCTTTGGGGTGACCTTTATTGACCTTTGGTGACCTTTGGTGACCTTTGGGGTGACCTTTGGTGACCTTTGGGGTGACCTTTGGTGACCTTTGGTGACCTTTGGTGACCTTTGGGGTGACCTTTGGGGTGACCTTTGGTGACCTTTAGGGTGACCTTTGGTGACCTTTGGGGTGACCTTTGGTGACCTTTGGTGACCTTTGGGGTGACCTTTGGTGACCTTTGGGGTGACCTTTGGTGACCTTTGGTGAACTTTGGGGTGACCTTTAGTGACCTTTGGGTGACCTTTGGTGACCTTTGGTGACCTTTGGTGACCTTTGGTGACCTTTGGGGTGACCTTTGGTGACCTTTGGTTACTACTCTACTACTCCTTGGCTTCATCAGTCCTTAAAGGACCATAGCCTCCCTCTCGGTTTACGGAGCCTGGTCTTTTACAGGGAGCGGCGGCTGCCCGCACCCCAACCCTGCTGTTATAGTCAGCAAGGCTGCCTCTTCGTCTCATCGCTGTTTGTCGCAGTCTGTTGTTGTTATCATTATGTATGCTGTTGCAGTTTTTCTTTCGCATCTCTTACAATCCCTGCCCACTCCTTTCTGTTTTTCGCTTTCTTCTTCCAGTTCTTTATTCCGAGCTCTTGTAAGTCCCTTTCTAAATTGTCAGTCCATCTACTTCTTGGTCTTCCTTGTGCCCTCTTTCCATCAATTTTTCCCGTTAGAGTTTTTTTTGCACTTCGCGTATCCTCCATGCGTTGCAAGTGTCCTGCCCAACTCAAACGTCTGCTTCGTATTTCATTGGTAATACTCGGGCCATTAAACATTATTTTGAGTTCATGGTTCATTCTTACTCTCCACCCGTCATTCTCTTGTACCGGACCGTATATTTTCCGCAAGATCTTCCGCTCCCATGTCTCTAACATCTGTTCTTCTTTTCTAGTGAGGCTCCATGTCTCTGCTGCGTATAACACTACTGGTCTAATTACCGTTTTGTACACTTTTATTTTAGAGTTTGTTGAAAGCGTTTTTGACTTTAGCACATTTTGTAGCGCGTAGAAGCACTTATTTCCTTGCATTACGCGGGCATTCACATCTTCCCGTATTTCATTTCCCCCACTAATTAACGACCCTAAATATCTGAAGCACTCGACTTTCTCGAAACATTGTCCGTTTATGCTTATATTTGTAATATTTTCGAACTTTCCAGTGTTTCTTGTTGTTATCATGTACTTAGTTTTTGTGGAATTTACCCTTAAACCCTGTACTGCCGCTGCTTCTTCGAAATATTTATACATTTCTTCTAGCTCTTTCGTGTTTCTGCTAATGAGATCTATATCATCCGCATATGCTAGTACTTGGCAATGCCTGTTAAAGATTGTGCCTCCAGGGTTTATTGGTAGGCTTCGTACAACCCTTTCTAGCACAAAATTGAAAAGTGTTGTTGAGAGAGCGTCTCCTTGTCTCAACCCCACCTCTATTTTGAATTCTTCTGAAAGTTGATCTTGAATTCTCACTTTTGCTTTAGTATCTGCTAAGCACATTTTCACTAGGTTAATTAACTTCGGCGGTATTTTAAACTCTTGTAACCCTTTGTATAATTCGCTTCTTATTATGGAGTCGTACGCTTGCTTAAAATCAATAAACATATGGTGTAAGTCGGTATTAAATTCATAGAATCTTTCTAAAGTGTGCCTTATTGTAAAGATCTGATCGATAGTCGATCGGTTTTTTCGGAACCCACACTGATAATCTCCTACCGACTTTTCCATATAAACACTTAATTTTTTCTCAAGTAATTTACTAAATATTTTGTATCCAACGTTTAATAGTGCTATGCCCCTGTAGTTCTCGCATCTCGTCTTATCCCCCTTTTTATGTAGTGGACATATGATGGCAACCTTCCATTCTTCTGGAATTTCTTCTTCTTCCCAGATTCTTTTTATGATGTCGTATATTTCTCTTACAATTAGTGGGCCTCCGTATTTTATCATCTCTATCGTTATACTGTCCTGTCCTGGTGCCTTATAGTTCTTCATTTTCATTATGGTTTCTTCTAGTTCTTCATATGTTGGTGTTTTTGTTTCGACATCCTCTTCTTGCCCCGAAGCCCTTTCCCCTGCATTCTGTTCACTGTTGTCTTGTGTACCCAATAGCTCAACGAAATAGTTCCTCCATCTTTGAATAACCGCCTCTTTGCTGCCTAACAAACATCCATCCTTATCTCTACATAACGTTGTTCTTGGCTGAAAACCTCTCTTTTGATTATTTACTTCCTTATAAAATTGTCTTATATTTCTACTTTGTCCATACTCTTCCATTTTTTCCAGTTGTTGTTGCTCGTACAGTCTTTTTTTTGCTCTGCAAGTCTTCTTTGCTGCTTTTCTTTTCATAGTAAATTGATTTATCTTTTCCTCCGTATTGTCCCTCAACATCTCCAACCTGACTTTATTTCGTTCCTGCACTGCTTGTTTACAGTCTTCGTCGTACCATTTCTTGTTTTTTCTTCTTTTCTTTTCTCCCACCGTTTCTTTTATTGTAATTGTTATTGCTGTGCTCACTTTTTTCCACCTTTCTTCGACATCTTCCGGTTCGTCTCCTTTTTCATTTCTTGCCTTTTCTATTCTTGTTTCTAGGGCTCTCTGATATTCGCTTCTCTTTTCTGTATTAGCAATTAATTCCTCGGTATTATATTGTATTTGTTGTGTCCCATTTTCGCTTCTTTCTTTAGATATTCTTTGTCTTATCTTTGCTATCACCATAAAGTGGTCAGAATTGATGTCTGCGCCCCTATAGCTTCTGCTATCTAGAATATCTGATGAATGCCTGGCGTCTATCAGTATATGGTCTATTTGGTTTCTCGTTCTTGTGTCCGGGGATATCCACGTTTCTTTGTGAATGTTTCTATGCTGGAATCTCGTACTGCCAATTATCATCCTTCTCCCTGTTGCAAAGTCTATCAGCCTCCTTCCATTGTCATTGCTTTCCTCGTGTAAACTATGTTTGCCTGCTACCCTTTTGAACACCGCTTCTCTTCCCACCTTCGCATTTAGGTCGCCTAACACAATTTTAATATCATGATTCACTATTTTATCCATGTTCCTTTCTAAAGTTGCGTAAAAGCTTTCCTTTTCCTCGTTTCCCTTGTCCTCAGTTGGTGCGTGTACATTAATTAGGGTCATATTAAAAAACTTAGCTTTTAATCTCAGAATCGCCATTCTCTCAGTGACCGCTTTGAAATCCATTATTTTGCTTTTGAATTTTTCACTAATCACGAAACCCACTCCAAATCCTCCCTTTACCGCCCCACTATAACATATTGTATATCCTTCATAATCTATAATTCCCCCATCCTTCCACCTCATTTCTTGTATAGCAGTAATGTCTAGTTTGTAGCTCTTTATTTCTTTTATTAAATTTTCTAATGTTCCTATCTCTGCTAACGTTCTTACATTCCACGTTGCTAACCTAAAATCCCTCCTTTGCTTCTTTTTATTTCCACTTTGCATAACCAATTTATCGCCTTTATCATCGTCATTATTGTCCGTCCTTTTCCATTCGTTTAATAGTTTTTTTGGTTAGTTTTTGTTATTTTTCTGAATTGTTGATTAAGCTCGTCGTTCACTGGGGACCGTTCGCTAACCGTACGCTTCTTATCGTCGTTATTTTCATTTCCTACCCTTGCAAAATATTCCGTTCCGTACGCAGTTCCGTTTACAATCAGCTTATCATTTCTAAGAAATGCTCTATGTCCTAGTTGCCTAGCTCGTTTTAAGTGAGGGATCAACCCTTTTCTGTCTTGCTGGACCTTTTTTGTATAGTCATCGTTAATCCATATATCTGATCCCTTTAAGAGTTTTGCTTGCTTAAATACTTCCATTTTCTTATCCCACATTAGAAATTTAACCAGGATTGGCCTTTTTTTGTTTGGCTGGAAAGTCCCCAGCCTCCGTATTTCCTCTACATCTGCATTTACATTACTGCTTACTTTAATTTTTTCCAGCAGCTCTTGAATCTTTCCTTTCGTATCCTCTTGCATTTCTCCCTCAGTATCCACTATTCCTTGTATTACTACATTCTTTTTCTTTATTTCCTTCTCCACCAATTCTAGTCTCTCCTCCTGAGCCCTAATTATCTGTTTTAATTTTTGGTTCTCTTGCCTTAGCGCCTTTATTTCTGTTGCACTCTTGTCTATCTTCTCCTCCATCGATGTCAATTTTGCGCTTATTTGAGTAAACATGCTCTTTATTTCTTTCATTTGGTTCTTCTCATCCTCGCTTTCCGATCCGTTTTCGGAAACCATCCTTGCTAGTGGTATTTAGCTAAACCGTTATTTCGCCTTTAGCGTATTTATTTACTTTTACCACTTGGGCTGTTAACCTTTTTAAATTATCCGTGCTTGCTTTGATAACGCGCAAGAAAGTCACCGTGCTATCGCAAATTGCCGGCCCGGCTAAACCTCTCCGCGACGTAAATTCGCGTCCCCGGCTGCCTGGCTATAAACTACACTTCGCGTACGTGTTAAAATTTACTCAATATTCTTAATTCACTGTTTATTTCGTACCGAAAATTATCACAAAACACTCGTTATTCATGTAGCCACTGGTCACTATTTATTAATTCCTAAGCACCTCTTCTGTTACTTTGAAATTTAGAAAAATCACTGCACGTTTTAGCACACGTCTGCACTGCTGAACTTTGGTTACCTTTGGTGACTTTTGGTGACCTTTGGGGTGACCTTTGGTGACCTTTGGTGACCTTTGGTGACCTTTGGGGTGACCTTTGGTGACCTTTGGGGTGACCTTTGGTGACCTTTGGTGACCTTTGGTGACATTTGGGGTGACCTTTGGTGACCTTTGGGGTGACCTTTGGTGACCTTTGGTGACCTTTGGGGTGACCTTTGGTGACCTTTGGGGTGACCTTTGGTTACCTTTGGTGACCTTTGGTGACCTTTAGTGACCTTTGGGGTGACCTTTGGTGACCTTTGGTGACCTTTGGTGACCTTTGGGGTGACCTTTGGTGACCTTTGGTGACCTTTGGTGACCTTTGGTGACCTTTGGTGACCTTTGGGGTGACCTTTGGTGACCTTTGGTGACCTTTGCTGACCTTTGGGGTGACCTTTGGTGACCTTTGGTAACCTTTGGTGACCTTTGGGGTGACCTTTGGGGTGACCTTTGGTGACCTTTGGGGTGACCTTTGGTGACCTTTGGTGACCTTTGGTGACCTTTGGGGTGACCTTTGGTGACCTTTGGGGTGCCCTTTGGTGACCTTTGGTGACCTTTGGTGTCCTTTGGTGACCTTTGGGGTGACCTTTGGTGACCTTTGGTGACCTTTGGTGACCTTTGGGGTGACCTTTGGTGACCTTTGGTGACCTTTGGTGACCTTTGGGGTGACCTTTGGTGACCTTTGGGGTGACCTTTGGTGACCTTTGGGGTGACCTTTGGTGACCTTTGGTGACCTTTGGTGACCTTTGGTGACCTTTGGGGTGACCTTTAGTGACCTTTGGGGTGACCTTTGGTGACCTTTGGTGACCTTTGGTGACCTTTGGTGACCTTTGGGGTGACCTTTGGTGACTTTTGGTGACCTTTGGTGACCTTTGGGGTGACCTTTGGTGACTTTTGGGGTGACCTTTGGTGACCTTTGGTGACCTTTGGTGACCTTTGGGGTGACCTTTGGTGACCTTTGGGGTGACCTTTGGTGACCTTTGGTGACCTTTGGTGACCTTTGGCGACCTTTGGGGTGATCTTTGGTGACCTTTGGTGACCTTTGCTGACCTTTGGGGTGACCTTTGGTGACCTTTGGTAACCTTTGGTGACCTTTGGGGTGACCTTTGGGGTGACCATTGGTAACCTTTGGTGACCTTTGGTGACCTTTGGTGACTTTTGGGGTGACCTTTGGGGTGACCTTTGGTGACCTTTGGTGACCTTTGGGGTGACCTTTGGTGACCTTTGGGGTGACCTTTGGTGACCTTTGGTGACCTTTGGTGACTTTTGGGGTGACCTTTGGGGTGACCTTTGGTGACCTTTGAGGTGACCTTTGGTGACCTTTGGTAACCTTTGGTGACCTTTGGGGTGACCTTTAGGGTGACCTTTGGTGACCTTTGGGGTGACCTTTGGTGACCTTTGGTGACCTTTGGTGACCTTTGGTGACCTTTGGTGACCTTTGGGGTGACCTTTGGTGACCTTTGGTGACCTTTGGTGACCTTTGGGGTGACCTTTGGTGACCTTTGGGGTGACCTTTGGTGACCTTTGGTGACCTTTGGTGACCTTTGGTGACCTTTGGGGTGACCTTTGGTGACCTTTGGTAGCCTTTGGTGACCTTTGGGGTGACCTTTGGGGTGACCTTTGGGGTGACCTTTGGTGACCTTTGGGGTGACCTTTGGTGACCTTTGGTGACCTTTGGTGTCCTTTGGTGACCTTTGGTGACCTTTGGTGACCTTTGGGGTGACCTTTGGTGACCTTTGGGGTGACCTTTGGTGACCTTTGGGGTGACCATTGGTGACCTTTGGTGACCTTTGGTGACCTTTGGTGACCTTTGGGGTGACCTTTGGTGACCTTTGGTGACCTTTGGGGTGACCTTTGGTGACCTTTGGTGAGCTTTGGGGTGACCTTTGGTGACTTTTGGGGTGACCTTTGGTGACCTTTGGTGACCTTTGGTAACCTTTGGTGACCTTTGGGGTGACCTTTGGTGACCTTTGGGGTGACCTTTGGTGACCTTTGGTGACCTTTGGTGACCTTTGGTGACCTTTGGGGTGAGTGTTGGTGACCTTTGGTGACCTTTGGGGTGACCTTTGGTGACCTTTGGGGTGACCTTTGGTGACCTTTGGTGACCTTTGGTGACCTTTGGTGACCTTTGGGGTGACCTTTAGTGACCTTTGGGGTGACCTTTGGTGACCTTTGGTGACCTTTGGTGACCTTTGGGGTGACCTTTGGTGACCTTTGGTTGACCTTTGGTGACCTTTGGGGTGACCTTTGGTGACCTTTGGGGTGACCTTTGGTGACCTTTGGTGACCTTTGGTGACCTTTGGTGACCTTTGGGGTGACCTTTGGTGACCTTTGGTGACCTTTGGTGACCTTTGGTGACCTTTGGTGACCTTTGGGGTGACCTTTGGTGACCTTTGGTGACCTTTGGTGACCTTTGGGGTGACCTTTGGTGACCTTTGGGGTGACCTTTGGTGACCTTTGGTGACTTTTGGGGTGACCTTTGGGGTGACCTTTGGTGACCTTTGAGGTGACCTTTGGTGACCTTTGGTAACCTTTGGTGACCTTTGGGGTGACCTTTAGGGTGACCTTTGGTGACCTTTGGGGTGACCTTTGGTGACCTTTGATGACCTTTGGTGACCTTTGGTGACCTTTGGTGACCTTTGGTGACCTTTGGTGACCTTTGGGGTGACCTTTGGTGTCCTTTGGTGACCTTTGGTGACCTTTGGGGTGACCTTTGGTGACCTTTGGGGTGACCTTTGGTGACCTTTGGTAGCCTTTGGTGACCTTTGGGGTGACCTTTGGGGTGACCTTTGGTAACCTTTGGTGACCTTTGGTGACCTTTGGGGTGACCTTTGGTGACCTTTGGTGACCTTTGGGGTGACCTTTGGTGACCTTTGGTAACCTTCGGTGACCTTTGGGGTGACCTTTGGGGTGACCTTTGGTGACCTTTGGGGTGACCTTTGGTGACCTTTGGTGACCTTTGGTGACCTTTGGGGTGACCTTTGGTGACCTTTGGGGTGACCTTTGGTGACCTTTGGTGACCTTTGGGGTGACCTTTGGTGACCTTTGGGGTGACCTTTGGTGACCTTTGGTGACCTTTGGGGTGACCTTTGGTGACCTTTGGGGTGACCTTTGGTTACCTTTGGTGACCTTTGGTGACCTTTGGTAACCTTTATTGACCTTTGGGGTGACCTTTGGGGTGACCTTTGGGGTGACCTTTGGTGACCTTTGGGGTGACCTTTGGTGACCTTTGGTGACCTTTGGTGACCTTTGGGGTGACCTTTGGTGACCTTTGGGGTGACCTTTGGTGACCTTTGGTGACCTTTGGGGTGACCTTTGGTGACCTTTGGGGTGACCTTTGGTGACCTTTGGGGTGACCTTTGGTGACCTTTGGGGTGACCTTTGGTGACCTTTGGGGTGACCTTTGGTGACCTTTGGTGACCTTTGGGGTGACCTTTGGTGACCTTTGGGGTGACCTTTGGTGACCTTTGGGGTGACCTTTGGTGACCTTTGGTGACCTTTGGGGTGACATTTGGTGACCTTTGGGGTGACCTTTGGTGACCTTTGGTGACCTTTGGGGTGACCTTTGGTGACCTTTGGGGTGACCTTTGGTTACCTTTGGTGACCTTTGGTGACCTTTGGTAACCTTTGGTGACCTTTGGGGTGACCTTTGGGGTGACCTTTGGTGACCTTTGGGGTGACCTTTGGTGACCTTTGGTGACCTTTGGTGACCTTTGGGGTGACCTTTGGTGACCTTTGGGGTGACCTTTGGTGACCTTTGGTGACCTTTGGGGTGACCTTTGGTGACCTTTGGGGTGACCTTTGGTGACCTTTGGTGACCTTTGGGGTGACCTTTGGTGACCTTTGGGGTGCCCTTTGGTGACCTTTGGTGACCTTTGGTGTCCTTTGGTGACCTTTGGGGTGACCTTTGGTGACCTTTGGTGACCTTTGGTGACCTTTGGGGTGACCTTTGGTGACCTTTGGTGACCTTTGGTGACCTTTGGGGTGACCTTTGGTGACCTTTGGGGTGACCTTTGGTGACCTTTGGGGTGACCTTTGGTGACCTTTGGTGACCTTTGGTGACCTTTGGTGACCTTTGGGGTGACCTTTAGTGACCTTTGGGGTGACCTTTGGTGACCTTTGGTGACCTTTGGTGACCTTTGGTGACCTTTGGGGTGACCTTTGGTGACTTTTGGTGACCTTTGGTGACCTTTGGGGTGACCTTTGGTGACTTTTGGGGTGACCTTTGGTGACCTTTGGTGACCTTTGGTGACCTTTGGGGTGACCTTTGGTGACCTTTGGGGTGACCTTTGGTGACCTTTGGTGACCTTTGGTGACCTTTGGCGACCTTTGGGGTGATCTTTGGTGACCTTTGGTGACCTTTGCTGACCTTTGGGGTGACCTTTGGTGACCTTTGGTAACCTTTGGTGACCTTTGGGGTGACCTTTGGGGTGACCATTGGTAACCTTTGGTGACCTTTGGTGACCTTTGGTGACCTTTGGGGTGACCTTTGGTGACCTTTGGTGACCTTTGGTGACCTTTGGGGTGACCTTTGGTGACCTTTGGGGTGACCTTTGGTGACCTTTGGTGACCTTTGGTGACTTTTGGGGTGACCTTTGGGGTGACCTTTGGTGACCTTTGGTGACCTTTGGGGTGACCTTTGGTGACCTTTGGGGTGACCTTTGGTGACCTTTGGTGACCTTTGGTGACTTTTGGGGTGACCTTTGGGGTGACCTTTGGTGACCTTTGAGGTGACCTTTGGTGACCTTTGGTAACCTTTGGTGACCTTTGGGGTGACCTTTAGGGTGACCTTTGGTGACCTTTGGGGTGACCTTTGGTGACCTTTGGTGACCTTTGGTGACCTTTGGGGTGACCTTTGGTGACCTTTGGTGACCTTTGGTGACCTTTGGGGTGACCTTTGGTGACCTTTGGGGTGACCTTTGGTGACCTTTGGTGACCTTTGGTGACCTTTGGTGACCTTTGGGGTGACCTTTGGTGACCTTTGGTAGCCTTTGGTGACCTTTGGGGTGACCTTTGGGGTGACCTTTGGGGTGACCTTTGGTGACCTTTGGGGTGACCTTTGGTGACCTTTGGTGACCTTTGGTGTCCTTTGGTGACCTTTGGTGACCTTTGGTGACCTTTGGGGTGACCTTTGGTGACCTTTGGGGTGACCTTTGGTGACCTTTGGGGTGACCATTGGTGACCTTTGGTGACCTTTGGTGACCTTTGGTGACCTTTGGGGTGACCTTTGGTGACCTTTGGTGACCTTTGGGGTGACCTTTGGTGACCTTTGGTAAGCTTTGGGGTGACCTTTGGTGACTTTTGGGGTGACCTTTGGTGACCTTTGGTGACCTTTGGTAACCTTTGGTGACCTTTGGGGTGACCTTTGGTGACCTTTGGGGTGACCTTTGGTGACCTTTGGTGACCTTTGGTGACCTTTGGTGACCTTTGGGGTGAGTGTTGGTGACCTTTGGTGACCTTTGGGGTGACCTTTGGTGACCTTTGGGGTGACCTTTGGTGACCTTTGGTGACCTTTGGTGACCTTTGGTGACCTTTGGGGTGACCTTTAGTGACCTTTGGGGTGACCTTTGGTGACCTTTGGTGACCTTTGGTGACCTTTGGGGTGACCTTTGGTGACCTTTGGTTGACCTTTGGTGACCTTTTGGGTGACCTTTGGTGACCTTTGGGGTGACCTTTGGTGACCTTTGGTGACCTTTGGTGACCTTTGGTGACCTTTGGGGTGACCTTTGGTGACCTTTGGTGACCTTTGGTGACCTTTGGTGACCTTTGGTGACCTTTGGGGTGACCTTTGGTGACCTTTGGTGACCTTTGGTGACCTTTGGGGTGACCTTTGGTGACCTTTGGGGTGACCTTTGGTGACCTTTGGTGACTTTTGGGGTGACCTTTGGGGTGACCTTTGGTGACCTTTGAGGTGACCTTTGGTGACCTTTGGTAACCTTTGGTGACCTTTGGGGTGACCTTTAGGGTGACCTTTGGTGACCTTTGGGGTGACCTTTGGTGACCTTTGATGACCTTTGGTGACCTTTGGTGACCTTTGGTGACCTTGGTGACCTTTGGTGACCTTTGGGGTGACCTTTGGTGACCTTTGGTGACCTTTGGTGACCTTTGGGGTGACCTTTGGTGACCTTTGGGGTGACCTTTGGTGACCTTTGGTAGCCTTTGGTGACCTTTGGGGTGACCTTTGGGGTGACCTTTGGTAACCTTTGGTGACCTTTGGTGACCTTTGGGGTGACCTTTGGTGACCTTTGGTGACCTTTGGGGTGACCTTTGGTGACCTTTGGTAACCTTCGGTGACCTTTGGGGTGACCTTTGGGGTGACCTTTGGTGACCTTTGGGGTGACCTTTGGTGACCTTTGGTGACCTTTGGTGACCTTTGGGGTGACCTTTGGTGACCTTTGGGGTGACCTTTGGTGACCTTTGGTGACCTTTGGGGTGACCTTTGGTGACCTTTGGGGTGACCTTTGGTGACCTTTGGTGACCTTTGGGGTGACCTTTGGTGACCTTTGGGGTGACCTTTGGTTACCTTTGGTGACCTTTGGTGACCTTTGGTAACCTTTATTGACCTTTGGGGTGACCTTTGGGGTGACCTTTGGGGTGACCTTTGGTGACCTTTGGGGTGACCTTTGGTGACCTTTGGTGACCTTTGGTGACCTTTGGGGTGACCTTTGGTGACCTTTGGGGTGACCTTTGGTGACCTTTGGTGACCTTTGGGGTGACCTTTGGTGACCTTTGGGGTGACCTTTGGTGACCTTTGGGGTGACCTTTGGTGACCTTTGGGGTGACCTTTGGTGACCTTTGGGGTGACCTTTGGTGACCTTTGGTGACCTTTGGGG
This sequence comes from Agriotes lineatus, assembly GCA_940337035.1. NCBI lineage: Eukaryota > Metazoa > Arthropoda > Insecta > Coleoptera > Elateridae > Agriotes > Agriotes lineatus. The sequence continues at coordinate 46,842 of CALNHX010006851.1, forward strand.
TGACCTTTGGTGACCTTTGGGGTGACCTTTGGTGACCTTTGGGGTGACCTTTGGTGACCTTTGGTGACCTTTGGGGTGACATTTGGTGACCTTTGGGGTGACCTTTGGTGACCTTTGGTGACCTTTGGGGTGACCTTTGGTGACCTTTGGGGTGACCTTTGGTTACCTTTGGTGACCTTTGGTGACCTTTGGTAACCTTTGGTGACCTTTGGGGTGACCTTTGGGGTGACCTTTGGTGACCTTTGGGGTGACCTTTGGTGACCTTTGGTGACCTTTGGTGACCTTTGGGGTGACCTTTGGTGACCTTTGGGGTGACCTTTGGTGACCTTTGGTGACCTTTGGGGTGACCTTTGGTGACCTTTGGGGTGACCTTTGGTGACCTTTGGTGACCTTTGGGGTGACCTTTGGTGACCTTTGGGGTGACCTTTGGTTACCTTTGGTGACCTTTGGTGACCTTTAGTGACCTTTGGGGTGACCTTTGGTAACCTTTGGTGACCTTTGGTGACCTTTGGGGTGACCTTTGGTGACCTTTGGTGACCTTTGGGGTGACCTTTGGTGACCTTTGGTAACCTTTGGTGACCTTTGGGGTGACCTTTGGGGTGACCTTTGGTGACCTTTGGGGTGACCTTTGGTGACCTTTGGTGACCTTTGGTGACCTTTGGTGACCTTTGGGGTGACCTTTGGTGACCTTTGGGGTGACCTTTGGTGACCTTTGGTGACCTTTGGTGACCTTTGGGGTGACCTTTGGTGACCTTTGGTGACCTTTGGTGACCTTTGGGGTGACCTTTGGTGACCTTTGGTAACCTTTGGTGACCTTTGGGATGACCTTTGGTGACCTTTGGGGTGACCTTTGGTGACCTTTGGTGACCTTTGGTGACCTTTGGTGACCTTTGGGGTGACCTTTAGTGACCTTTGGGGTGACCTTTGGTGACCTTTGGTGACCTTTGGTGACCTTTGGTGACCTTTGGGGTGACCTTTGGTGACCTTTGGGGTGACCTTTGGTGACCTTTGGTGACCTTTGGTGACCTTTGGTGACCTTTGGGGTGACCTTTGGTGACCTTTGGTGACCTTTGGTGACCTTTGGGGTGACTTTTGGTGACCTTTGGGGTGACCTTTGGTGACCTTTGGTGACCTTTGGGGTGACCTTTGGTGACCTTTGGGGTGACCTTTATTGACCTTTGGTGACCTTTGGTGTCCTTTGGGGTGACCTTTGGGGTGACCTTTGGGGTGACCTTTGGTGACCTTTGGGGTGACCTTTGGTGACCTTTGGGGTGACCTTTGGTGACCTTTGGTGACCTTTGGTGACCTTTGGGGTGACCTTTGGTGACCTTTGGGGTGACCTTTGGTGACCTTTGGTGACCTTTGGGGTAACCTTTGGTGACCTTTGGGGTGACCTTTGGTGACCTTTGGTGACCTTTGGTGACCTTTGGGGTGACCTTTGGTGACCTTTGGGGTGACCTTTGGTGACCTTTGGTGACCTTTGGTGACCTTTGGGGTGAGCTTTGGTGACCTTTGGGGTGACCTTTGGTGACCTTTGGTGACCTTTGGGGTAACCTTTGGTGACCTTTGAGGTGACCTTTGGTGACCTTTGGTGACCTTTGGGGTGACGTTTGGTGACCTTTGGGGTGATCTTTGGTGACCTTTGGTGACCTTTGGTGACCTTTGGTGACCTTTGGGGTGACCTTTGGTGACCTTTGGGGTGATCTTTGGTGACCTTTGGTGACCTTTGGTGACCTTTGGGGTGACCTTTGGTGACCTTTGGTGACCTTTGGTGACCTTTGGTGACCTTTGGGCTGACCTTTGGTGACCTTTGGTGACCTTTGGTGACCTTTTGGGGTGACCTTTGGTGACCTTTGGGGTGACCTTTGGGGTGACCTTTGGGGTGACCTTTGGTGACCTTTGGGGTGACCTTTGGTGACCTTTGGGGTGACCTTTGGTGACCTTTGGTGACCTTTGGGGTGACCTTTGGTGACCTTTGGGGTGACCTTTGGTGACCTTTGGTGACCTTTGGTGACCTTTGGTGACCTTTGGTGACCTTTGGGGTGACCTTTGGTGACCTTTGGGGAGACCTTTGGTGACCTTTGGTGACCTTTGGTGACCTTTGGGGTGACCTTTGGTGACCTTTGGTGACCTTTGGGATGACTTTTGGTGACCTTTGGGGTGACCTTTGGTGACCTTTGGTGACCTTTGGTGACCTTTGGTGACCTTTGCGGTGACCTTTAGTGACCTTTGGGGTGACCTCTGGTGACCTTTGGTGACCTTTGGTGACCTTTGGTGCCCTTTGGGGTGACCTTTGGTGACCTTTGGTGACCTTTGGGGTGACCTTTGGTGACCTTTGGTAACCTTTGGTGACCTTTGGTGACCTTTGGGGTGACCTTTGGTGACCTTTGGTGACCTTTGGTGACCTTTGGGGTGACCTTTGGTGACCTTTGGGGTGACTTTTGGTGACCTTTGGTGACCTTTGGTGACCTTTGGGGTGACCTTTGGTGACCTTTGGGGTGACCTTTGGTGACCTTTGGGGTGACCTTTGGTGACCTTTGGTGACCTTTGGGGTGACCTTTGGTGGCCTTTGGGGTGACCTTTGGTGACCTTTGGTGACCTTTGGGGTGACCTTTGGTGACCTTTGGGGTGACCTTTGGTGACCTTTGGTGACCTTTGGTGACCTTTGGGGTGACCTTTAGTGACCTTTGGGGTGACCTTTGGTGACCTTTGGTGACCTTTGGTGACCTTTGGTGACCTTTGGTGACCTTTGGTGACCTTTTTGGTGACCTTTTTGTGGCCTTTGGTGACCTTTGGTGACCTTTAGGGTGACCTTTGGTGACCTTTGGGGTGACCTTTGGTGACCTTTAATGACCTTTGGGGTGACCTTTGGTGACCTTTGGGGTGACCTTTGGTGACCTTTGGGGTGACCTTTGGTGACCTTTGGTGACCTTTGGTGACCTTTGGTGACCTTTGGGGTGACCTTTAGTGACCTTTGGGGTGACCTTTGGTGACCTTTGGTGACCTTTGGTGACCTTTGGTGACCTTTGGGGTGACCTTTGGTGACCTTTGGGGTGACTTTTGGTGACCTTTGGTGACCTTTGGTGACCTTTGGGGTGACCTTTGGTGACCTTTGGGGTGACCTTTGGTGACCTTTGGTGACCTTTGGTGACCTTTGGGGTGACCTTTGGTGACCTTTGGGGTGACCTTTGGTGACCTTTGGTGACCTTTGGTGACCTTTGGGGTTACCTTTGGTGACCTTTGGGGTGACCTTTGGTGACCTTTGGTGACCATTGGTGACTTTTGATGACCTTTGGGGTGACCTTTGGTGACCTTTGGTGACCTTTGGTGACCTTTGGGGTGACCTTTGGTGACCTTTGGGGTGACCTTTGGTGATCTTTGGTGACCTTTGGGGTGACCTTTGGTGACCTTTGGGGTGACCTTTGGTGACCTTTGGTGACCTTTGGGGTGACCTTTGGTGACCTTTGGGGTGACCTTTGGTTACCTTTGGTGAACTTTGGTGACCTTTAGTGACCTTTGGGGTGACCTTTGGTAACCTTTGGTGACCTTTGGTGACCTTTGGGGTGACCTTTGGTGACCTTTGGTGACCTTTGGGGTGACCTTTGGTGACCTTTGGTAACCTTTGGTGACCTTTGGGGTGACCTTTGGGGTGACCTTTGGTGACCTTTGGGGTGACCTTTGGTGACCTTTGGGGTGACCTTTGGTGACCTTTGGTGACCTTTGGGGTGACCTTTGGTGACCTTTGGGGTGACCTTTGGTGACCTTTGGTGACCTTTGGGGTGACCTTTGGTGACCTTTGGGGTGACCTTTGGTTACCTTTGGTGACCTTTGGTGACCTTTAGTGACCTTTGGGGTGACCTTTGGTAACCTTTGGTGACCTTTGGTGACCTTTGGGGTGACCTTTGGTGACCTTTGGTGACCTTTGGGGTGACCTTTGGTGACCTTTGGTAACCTTTGGTGACCTTTGGGGTGACCTTTGGGGTGACCTTTGGTGACCTTTGGGGTGACCTTTGGTGACCTTTGGTGACCTTTGGTGACCTTTGGTGACCTTTGGGGTGACCTTTGGTGACCTTTGGGGTGACCTTTGGTGACCTTTGGAGTGACCTTTGGTGACCTTTGGTGACCTTTGGGGTGACCTTTGGTGACCTTTGGGGTGACCTTTGGTGACCTTTGGTGACCTTTGGGGTGACCTTTGGTGACCTTTGGGGTGACCTTTGGTTACCTTTGGTGACCTTTGGTGACCTTTAGTGACCTTTGGGGTGACCTTTGGTAACCTTTGGTGCCCTTTGGTGACCTTTGGGGTGACCTTTGGTGACCTTTGGTGACCTTTGGGGTGACCTTTGGTGACCTTTGGTAACCTTTGGTGACCTTTGGGGTGACCTTTGGGGTGACCTTTGGTGACCTTTGGGGTGACCTTTGGTGACCTTTGGTGACCTTTGGTGACCTTTGGGGTGACCTTTGGTGACCTTTGGGGTGACCTTTGGTGACCTTTGGTGACCTTTGGGGTGACCTTTGGTGACCTTTGGGGTGACCTTTGGTGACCTTTGGTGACCTTTGGGGTGACCTTTGGTGACCTTTGGGGTGACCTTTGGTTACCTTTGGTGACCTTTGGTAACCTTTATTGACCTTTGGGGTGACCTTTGGGGTGACCTTTGGGGTGACCTTTGGTGACCTTTGGGGTGACCTTTGGTGACCTTTGGTGACCTTTGGTGACCTTTGGGGTGACCTTTGGTGACCTTTGGGGTGACCTTTGGTGACCTTTGGTGACCTTTGGGGTGACCTTTGGTGACCTTTGGGGTGACCTTTGGTGACCTTTGGTGACCTTTGGGGTGACCTTTGGTGACCTTTGGGGTGACCTTTGGTGACCTTTGGGGTGACCTTTGGTGACCTTTGGTGACCTTTGGGGTGACCTTTGGTGACCTTTGGGGTGACCTTTGGTGACCTTTGGGGTGACCTTTGGTGACCTTTGGTGACCTTTGGGGTGACATTTGGTGACCTTTGGGGTGACCTTTGGTGACCTTTGGTGACCTTTGGGGTGACCTTTGGTGACCTTTGGGGTGACCTTTGGATACCTTTGGTGACCTTTGGTGACCTTTGGTAACCTTTGGTGACCTTTGGGGTGACCTTTGGGGTGACCTTAGGTGACCTTTGGGGTGACCTTTGGTGACCTTTGGGGTGACCTTTGGTGACCTTTGGTGACCTTTGGGGTGACCTTTGGTGACCTTTGGTGACCTTTGGTGACCTTTGGGGTGACCTTTGGTGACCTTTGGGGTGACCTTTGGTTACCTTTGGTGACCTTTGGTGACCTTTAGTGACCTTTGGGGTGACCTTTGGTAACCTTTGGTGACCTTTGGTGACCCTTGGGGTGACCTTTGGTGACCTTTGGTGACCTTTGGGGTGACCTTTGGTGACCTTTGGTAACCTTTGGTGACCTTTGGGGTGACCTTTGGGGTGACCTTTGGTGACCTTTGGGGTGACCTTTGGTGACCTTTGGTGACCTTTGGTGACCTCTGGTGACCTTTGGGGTAACCTTTGGTGACCTTTGGGGTGACCTTTGGTGACCTTTGGTGACCTTTGGTGACCTTTGGGGTGACCTTTGGTGACCTTTGGTGACCTTTGGTGACCTTTGGGGTGACCTTTGGTGACCTTTGGTAACCTTTGGTGACCTTTGGGATGACCTTTGTTGACCTTTGGGGTGACCTTTGGTGACCTTTGGTGACCTTTGGTGACCTTTGGTGACCTTTGGGGTGACTTTTAGTGACCTTTGGGGTGACCTTTGGTGACCTTTGGTGACCTTTGGTGACCTTTGGTGACCTTTGGTGACCTTTGGGGTGACCTTTGGTGACCTTTGGGGTGACCTTTGGTGACCTTTGGGGTGACCTTTGGTGACCTTTGGTGAACTTTGGTGACCTTTGGTGACCTTTGGGGTGACCTTTGGTGACCTTTGGTGACCTTTGGTGACCTTTGGGGTGACTTTTGGTGACCTTTGGGGTGACCTTTGGTGACCTTTGGTGACCTTTGGGGTGACCTTTGGTGACATTTGGGGTGACCTTTATTGACCTTTGGTGACCTTTGGTGTCCTTTGGGGTGACCTTTGGGGTGACCTTTGGGGTGACCTTTGGTGACCTTTGGGGTGACCTTTGGTGACCTTTGGGTTGACCTTTGGTGACCTTTGGTGACCTTTGGTGACCTTTGGGGTGACCTTTGGTGACCTTTGGGGTGACCTTTGGTGACCTTTGGTGACCTTTGGGGTAACCTTTGGTGACCTTTGGGGTGACCTTTGGTGACCTTTGGTGACCTTTGGTGACCTTTGGGGTGACCTTTGGTGACCTTTGGGGTGACCTTTGGTGACCTTTGGTGACCTTTGGTGACCTTTGGGGTGACCTTTGGTGACCTTTGGTGAACTTTGGTGACCTTTGGTGACCTTTGGGGTGACCTTTGGTGACCTTTGGTGACCTATGGTGACCTTTGGGGTGACTTTTGGTGACCTTTGGGGTGACCTTTGGTGACCTTTGGTGACCTTTGGGGTGACCTTTGGTGACATTTGGGGTGACCTTTATTGACCTTTGGTGACCTTTGGTGTCCTTTGGGGTGACCTTTGGGGTGACCTTTGGGGTGACCTTTGGTGACCTTTGGGGTGACCTTTGGTGACCTTTGGGTTGACCTTTGGTGACCTTTGGTGACCTTTGGTGACCTTTGGGGTGACCTTTGGTGACCTTTGGGGTGACCTTTGGTGACCTTTGGGGTGACCTTTGGTGACCTTTGGTGACCTTTGGGGTAACCTTTGGTGACCTTTGGGGTGACCTTTGGTGACCTTTGGTGACCTTTGGTGACCTTTGGGGTGACCTTTGGTGACCTTTGGGGTGACCTTTGGTGACCTTTGGTGACCTTTGGTGACCTTTGGGGTGAGCTTTGGTGACCTTTGGGGTGACCTTTGGTGACCTTTGGTGACCTTTGGGGTAACCTTTGGTGACCTTTGAGGTGACCTTTGGTGACCTTTGGTGATTTTTGGTGACCTTTGGTGACCTTTGGGGTGACCTTTAGTGACCTTTAGGGTGATTTTTGGTGACCTTTGGTGACCTTTGGTGACCTTTGGTGACCTTTGGGGTGACCTTTGTGACCTTTGGTGACCTTTGGTGACCTTTGGGGTGACCTTTGGTGACCTTTGGGGTGACCTTTGGTGACCTTTGGTGACCTTTGGGGTGACCTTTGGTGACCTTTGGTGACCTTTGGGGTGACCTTTGGTGACCTTTGGGGTGACCTTTGGTGACCTTTGGTGACCTTTGGTGACCTTTGGGGTGACCTTTGGTGACCTTTGGGGTGATCTTTGGTGACCTTTGGTGACCTTTGGTCACCTTTGGTGACCTTTGGGGTGACCTTTGGTGACCTTTGGGGTGATCTTTGGTGACCTTTGGTGACCTTTGGTGACCTTTGGGGTGACCTTTGGTGACCTTTGGTGACCTTTGGTGACCTTTGGTGACCTTTGGGGTGACCTTTGGTGACCTTTGGTGACCTTTGGTGACCTTTTGGGGTGACCTTTGGTGACCTTTGGGGTGACCTTTGGGGTGACCTTTGGGGTGACCTTTGGTGACCTTGGGGGTGACCTTTGGTGACCTTTGGGGTGACCTTTGGTGACCTTTGGTGACCTTTGGGGTGACCTTTGGTGACCTTTGGGGTGACCTTTGGTGACCTTTGGTAACCTTTGGTGACCTTTGGTGACCTTTGGGGTGACCTTTGGTGACCTTTGGGGAGACCTTTGGTGACCTTTGGTGACCTTTGGTGACCTTTGGGGTGACCTTTGGTGACCTTTGGTGACCTTTGGGGTGACCTTTGGTGACCTTTGGTAACCTTCGGTGACCTTTGGGGTGACCTTTGGGGTGACCTTTGGTGACCTTTGGGGTGACCTTTGGTGACCTTTGGTGACCTTTGGTGACCTTTGGGGTGACCTTTGGTGACCTTTGGGGTGACCTTTGGTGACCTTTGGTGACCTTTGGGGTGACCTTTGGTGACCTTTGGGGTGACCTTTGGTGACCTTTGGTGACCTTTGGGGTGACCTTTGGTGACCTTTGGGGTGACCTTTGGTTACCTTTGGTGACCTTTGGTGACCTTTGGTAACCTTTATTGACCTTTGGGGTGACCAATGGGGTGACCTTTGGGGTGACCTTTGGTGACCTTTGGGGTGACCTTTGGTGACCTTTGGTGACCTTTGGTGACCTTTGGGGTGACCTTTGGTGACCTTTGGGGTGACCTTTGGTGACCTTTGGTGACCTTTGGGGTGACCTTTGGTGACCTTTGGGGTGACCTTTGGTGACCTTTGGTGACCTTTGGGGTGACCTTTGGTGACTTTTGGGGTGACCTTTGGTGACCTTTGGGGTGACCTTTGGTGACCTTTGGTGACCTTTGGGGTGACCTTTGGTGACCTTTGGGGTGACCTTTGGTGACCTTTGAGGTGACCTTTGGTGACCTTTGGTGACCTTTGGGGTGACATTTGGTGACCTTTGGGGTGACCTTTGGTGACCTTTGGTGACCTTTGGGGTGACCTTTGGTGACCTTTGGGGTGACCTTTGGTTACCTTTGGTGACCTTTGGTGACCTTTGGTAACCTTTGGTGACCTTTGGGGTGACCTTTGGGGTGACCTTTGGTGACCTTTGGGGTGACCTTTGGTGACCTTTGGTGACCTTTGGTGACCTTTGGGGTGACCTTTGGTGACCTTTGGGGTGACCTTTGGTGACCTTTGGTGACCTTTGGGGTGACCTTTGGTGACCTTTGGGGTGACCTTTGGTCACCTTTGGTGACCTTTGGGGTGACCTTTGGTGACCTTTGGGGTGACCTTTGGTTACCTTTGGTGACCTTTGGTGACCTTTAGTGACCTTTGGGGTGACCTTTGGTAACCTTTGGTGACCTTTGGTGACCTTTGGGGTGACCTTTGGTGACCTTTGGTGACCTTTGGGGTGACCTTTGGTGACCTTTGGTAACCTTTGGTGACCTTTGGGGTGACCTTTGGGGTGACCTTTGGTGACCTTTGGGGTGACCTTTGGTGACCTTTGGTGACCTTTGGTGACCTTTGGTGACCTTTGGGGTGACCTTTGGTGACCTTTGGGGTGACCTTTGGTGACCTTTGGTGACCTTTGGTGACCTTTGGGGTGACCTTTGGTGACCTTTGGTGACCTTTGATGACCTTTGGGGTGACCTTTGGTGACCTTTGGTAACCTTTGGTGACCTTTGGGATGACCTTTGGTGACCTTTGGGGTGACCTTTGGTGACCTTTGGTGACCTTTGGTGACCTTTGGTGACCTTTGGGGTGACCTTTAGTGACCTTTGGGGTGACCTTTGGTGACCTTTGGTGACCTTTGGTGACCTTTGGTGACCTTTGGGGTGACCTTTGGTGACCTTTGGGGTGACCTTTGGTGACCTTTGGTGACCTTTGGTGACCTTTGGTGACCTTTGGTGACCTTTGGGGTGACCTTTGGTGACCTTTGGTGACCTTTGGTGACCTTTGGGGTGACTTTTGGTGACCTTTGGGGTGACCTTTGGTGACCTTTGGTGACCTTTGGGGTGACCTTTGGTGACCTTTGGGGTGACCTTTATTGACCTTTGGTGACCTTTGGTGTCCTTTGGGGTGACCTTTGGGGTGACCTTTGGGGTGACCTTTGGTGACCTTTGGGGTGACCTTTGGTGACCTTTGGGGTGACCTTTGGTGACCTTTGGTGACTTTTGGTGACCTTTGGGGTGACCTTTGGTGACCTTTGGGGTGACCTTTGGTGACCTTTGGTGACCTTTGGGGTAACCTTTGGTGACCTTTGGGGTGACCTTTGGTGACCTTTGGTGACCTTTGGTGACCTTTGGGGTGACCTTTGGTGACCTTTGGGGTGACCTTTGGTGACCTTTGGTGACCTTTGGTGACCTTTGGGGTGAGCTTTGGTGACCTTTGGGGTGACCTTTGGTGACCTTTGGTGACCTTTGGGGTAACCTTTGGTGACCTTTGAGGTGACGTTTGGTGACCTTTGGTGATTTTTGGTGACCTTTGGTGACCTTTGGGGTGACCTTTAGTGACCTTTGGGGTGATTTTTGGTGACCTTTGGTGACCTTTGGTGACCTTTGGGGTGACCTTTGTGACCTTTGGTGACCTTTGGTGACCTTTGGGGTGACCTTTGGTGACCTTTGGGGTGACCTTTGGTGACCTTTGGTGACCTTTGGGGTGACCTTTGGTGACCTTTGGTGACCTTTGGGGTGACCTTTGGTGACCTTTGGGGTGACCTTTGGTGACCTTTGGTGACCTTTGGTGACCTTTGGGGTGACCTTTGGTGACCTTTGGGGTGATCTTTGGTGACCTTTGGTGACCTTTGGTGACCTTTGGTGACCTTTGGGGTGACCTTTGGTGACCTTTGGGGTGATCTTTGGTGACCTTTGGTGACCTTTGGTGACCTTTGGGGTGACCTTTGGTGACCTTTGGTGACCTTTGGTGACCTTTGGTGACCCTTGGGGTGACCTTTGGTGACCTTTGGTGACCTTTGGTGACCTTTTGGGGTGACCTTTGGTGACCTTTGGGGTGACCTTTGGGGTGACCTTTGGGGTGACCTTTGGTGACCTTTGGGGTGACCTTTGGTGACCTTTGGGGTGACCTTTGGTGACCTTTGGTGACCTTTGGGGTGACCTTTGGTGACCTTTGGGGTGACCTTTGGTGATCTTTGGTGACCTTTGGTGACCTTTGGTGACCTTTGGTGACCTTTGGGGTGACCTTTGGTGACCTTTGGGGAGACCTTTGGTGACCTTTGGTGACCTTTGGTGACCTTTGGGGTGACCTTTGGTGACCTTTGGTGACCTTTGGGATGACTTTTGGTGACCTTTGGGGTGACCTTTGGTGACCTTTGGTGACCTTTGGTGACCTTTGGTGACCTTTGCGGTGACCTTTAGTGACCTTTGGGGTGACCTCTGGTGACCTTTGGTGACCTTTGGTGACCTTTGGTGCCCTTTGGGGTGACCTTTGGTGACCTTTGGTGACCTTTGGGGTGACCTTTGGTGACCTTTGGTAACCTTTGGTGACCATTGGTGACCTTCGGGGTGACCTTTGGTGACCTTTGGTGACCTTTGGTGACCTTTGGGGTGACCTTTGGTGACCTTTGGGGTGACTTTTGGTGACCTTTGGTGACCTTTGGTGACCTTTGGGGTGACCTTTGGTGACCTTTGGGGTGACCTTTGGTGACCTTTGGGGTGACCTTTGGTGACCTTTGGTGACCTTTGGGGTGACCTTTGGTGACCTTTGGGGTGACCTTTGGTGACCTTTGGTGACCTTTGGTGACCTTTGGGGTGACCTTTAGTGACCTTTGGGGTGACCTTTGGTGACCTTTGGTGACCTTTGGTGACCTTTGGTGACCTTTGGTGACCTTTGGTGACCTTTTTGGTGACCTTTTTGTGGCCTTTGGTGACCTTTGGTGACCTTTAGGGTGACCTTTGGTGACCTTTAATGACCTTTGGGGTGACCTTTGGTGACCTTTGGGGTGACCTTTGGTGACCTTTGGGGTGACCTTTGGTGACCTTTGGTGACCTTTGGTGACCTTTGGTGACCTTTGGGGTGACCTTTAGTGACCTTTGGGGTGACCTTTGGTGACCTTTGGAGACCTTTGGTGACCTTTGGTGACCTTTGGGGTGACCTTTGGTGACCTTTGGGGTGACTTTTGGTGACCTTTGGTGACCTTTGGTGACCTTTGGGGTGACCTTTGGTGACCTTTGGGGTGACCTTTGGTGACCTTTGGTGACCTTTGGTGACCTTTGGGGTGACCTTTGGTGACCTTTGGGGTGACCTTTGGTGACCTTTGGTGACCTTTGGTGACCTTTGGGGTGACCTTTGGTGACCTTTGGGGTGACCTTTGGTGACCTTTGGTGACCATTGGTGACTTTTGATGACCTTTGGGGTGACCTTTGGTGACCTTTGGTGACCTTTGGTGACCTTTGGGGTGACCTTTGGTGACCTTTGGGGTGACCTTTGGTGACCTTTGGTGACCTTTGGGGTGACCTTTGGTGACCTTTGGGGTGACCTTTGGTGACCTTTGGTGACCTTTGGGGTGACCTTTGGTGACCTTTGGGGTTACCTTTGGTTACCTTTGGTGACCTTTGGTGACCTTTAGTGACCTTTGGGGTGACCTTTGGTAACCTTTGGTGACCTTTGGTGACCTTTGGGGTGACCTTTGGTGACCTTTGGTGACCTTTGGGGTGACCTTTGGTGACCTTTGGTAACCTTTGGTGACCTTTGGGGTGACCTTTGGGGTGACCTTTGGTGACCTTTGGGGTGACCTTTGGTGACCTTTGGGGTGACCTTTGGTGACCTTTGGTGACCTTTGGGGTGACCTTTGGTGACCTTTGGGGTGACCTTTGGTGACCTTTGGTGACCTTTGGGGTGACCTTTGGTGACCTTTGGGGTGACCTTTGGTTACCTTTGGTGACCTTTGGTGACCTTTAGTGACCTTTGGGGTGACCTTTGGTAACCTTTGGTGACCTTTGGTGACCTTTGGGGTGACCTTTGGTGACCTTTGGTGACCTTTGGGGTGACCTTTGGTGACCTTTGGTAACCTTTGGTGACCTTTGGGGTGACCTTTGGGGTGACCTTTGGTGACCTTTGGGGTGACCTTTGGTGACCTTTGGTGACCTTTGGTGACCTTTGGTGACCTTTGGGGTGACCTTTGGTGACCTTTGGGGTGACCTTTGGTGACCTTTGGAGTGACCTTTGGTGACCTTTGGTGACCTTTGGGGTGACCTTTGGTGACCTTTGGGGTGACCTTTGGTGACCTTTGGTGACCTTTGGGGTGACCTTTGGTGACCTTTGGGGTGACCTTTGGTTACCTTTGGTGACCTTTGGTGACCTTTAGTGACCTTTGGGGTGACCTTTGGTAACCTTTGGTGCCCTTTGGTGACCTTTGGGGTGACCTTTGGTGACCTTTGGTGACCTTTGGGGTGACCTTTGGTGACCTTTGGTAACCTTTGGTGACCTTTGGGGTGACCTTTGGGGTGACCTTTGGTGACCTTTGGGGTGACCTTTGGTGACCTTTGGTGACCTTTGGTGACCTTTGGGGTGACCTTTGGTGACCTTTGGGGTGACCTTTGGTGACCTTTGGTGACCTTTGGGGTGACCTTTGGTGACCTTTGGGGTGACCTTTGGTGACCTTTGGTGACCTTTGGGGTGACCTTTGGTGACCTTTGGGGTGACCTTTGGTTACCTTTGGTGACCTTTGGTGACCTTTGGTAACCTTTATTGACCTTTGGGGTGACCTTTGGGGTGACCTTTGGGGTGACCTTTGGTGACCTTTGGGGTGACCTTTGGTGACCTTTGGTGACCTTTGGTGACCTTTGGGGTGACCTTTGGTGACCTTTGGGGTGACCTTTGGTGACCTTTGGTGACCTTTGGGGTGACCTTTGGTGACCTTTGGGGTGACCTTTGGTGACCTTTGGTGACCTTTGGGGTGACCTTTGGTGACCTTTGGGGTGACCTTTGGTGACCTTTGGGGTGACCTTTGGTGACCTTTGGTGACCTTTGGGGTGACCTTTGGTGACCTTTGGGGTGACCTTTGGTGACCTTTGGGGTGACCTTTGGTGACCTTTGGTGACCTTTGGGGTGACATTTGGTGACCTTTGGGGTGACCTTTGGTGACCTTTGGTGACCTTTGGGGTGACCTTTGGTGACCTTTGGGGTGACCTTTGGATACCTTTGGTGACCTTTGGTGACCTTTGATAACCTTTGGTGACCTTTGGGGTGACCTTTGGGGTGACCTTAGGTGACCTTTGGGGTGACCTTTGGTGACCTTTGGGGTGACCTTTGGTGACCTTTGGTGACCTTTGGGGTGACCTTTGGTGACCTTTGGTGACCTTTGGTGACCTTTGGGGTGACCTTTGGTGACCTTTGGGGTGACCTTTGGTTACCTTTGGTGACCTTTGGTGACCTTTAGTGACCTTTGGGGTGACCTTTGGTAACCTTTGGTGACCTTTGGTGACCCTTGGGGTGACCTTTGGTGACCTTTGGTGACCTTTGGGGTGACCTTTGGTGACCTTTGGTAACCTTTGGTGACCTTTGGGGTGACCTTTGGGGTGACCTTTGGTGACCTTTGGGGTGACCTTTGGTGACCTTTGGTGACCTTTGGTGACCTTTGGTGACCTTTGGGGTGACCTTTGGTGACCTTTGGGGTGACCTTTGGTGACCTTTGGTGACCTTTGGTGACCTTTGGGGTGACCTTTGGTGACCTTTGGTGACCTTTGGTGACCTTTGGGGTGACCTTTGGTGACCTTTGGTAACCTTTGGTGACCTTTGGGATGACCTTTGTTGACCTTTGGGGTGACCTTTGGTGACCTTTGGTGACCTTTGGTGACCTTTGGTGACCTTTGGGGTGACTTTTAGTGACCTTTGGGGTGACCTTTGGTGACCTTTGGTGACCTTTGGTGACCTTTGGTGACCTTTGGTGACCTTTGGGGTGACCTTTGGTGACCTTTGGGGTGACCTTTGGTGACCTTTGGGGTGACCTTTGGTGACCTTTGGTGAACTTTGGTGACCTTTGGTGACCTTTGGGGTGACCTTTGGTGACCTTTGGTGACCTTTGGTGACCTTTGGGGTGACTTTTGGTGACCTTTGGGGTGACCTTTGGTGACCTTTGGTGACCTTTGGGGTGACCTTTGGTGACCTTTGGGGTGACCTTTATTGACCTTTGGTGACCTTTGGTGTCCTTTGGGGTGACCTTTGGGGTGACCTTTGGGGTGACCTTTGGTGACCTTTGGGGTGACCTTTGGTGACCTTTGGGGTGACCTTTGGTGACCTTTGGTGACCTTTGGTGACCTTTGGGGTGACCTTTGGTGACCTTTGGGGTGACCTTTGGTGACCTTTGGTGACCTTTGGGGTAACCTTTGGTGACCTTTGGGGTGACCTTTGGTGACCTTTGGTGACCTTTGGTGACCTTTGGGGTGACCTTTGGTGACCTTTGGGGTGACCTTTGGTGACCTTTGGTGACCTTTGGTGACCTTTGGGGTGACCTTTGGTGACCTTTGGTGACCTTTGGGGTAACCTTTGGTGACCTTTGAGGTGACCTTTGGTGACCTTTGGTGATTTTTGGTGACCTTTGGTGACCTTTGGGGTGACCTTTAGTGACCTTTGGGGTGATTTTTGGTGACCTTTGGTGACCTTTGGTGACCTTTGGTGACCTTTGGGGTGTCCTTTGTGACCTTTGGTGACCTTTGGTGACCTTTGGGGTGACCTTTGGTGACCTTTGGGGTGACCTTTGGTGACCTTTGGTGACCTTTGGGGTGACCTTTGGTGACCTTTGGTGACCTTTGGGGTGACCTTTGGTGACCTTTGGGGTGACCTTTGGTGACCTTTAGTGACCTTTGGTGACCTTTGGGGTGACCTTTGGTGACCTTTGGGGTGATCTTTGGTGACCTTTGGTGACCTTTGGTCACCTTTGGTGACCTTTGGGGTGACCTTTGGTGACCTTTGGGGTGATCTTTGGTGACCTTTGGTGACCTTTGGTGACCTTTGGGGTGACCTTTGGTGACCTTTGGTGACCTTTGGTGACCTTTGGTCACCTTTGGGGTGACCTTTGGTGACCTTTGGTGACCTTTGGTGACCTTTTGGGGTGACCTTTGGTGACCTTTGGGGTGACCTTTGGGGTGACCTTTGGGGTGACCTTTGGTGACCTTTGGGGTGACCTTTGGTGACCTTTGGGGTGACCTTTGGTGACCTTTGGTGACCTTTGGGGTGACCTTTGGTGACCTTTGGGGTGACCTTTGGTGACCTTTGGTGACCTTTGGTGACCTTTGGTGACCTTTGGGGTGACCTTTGGTGACCTTTGGGGAGACCTTTGGTGACCTTTGGTGACCTTTGGGGTGACCTTTGGTGACCTTTGGTGACCTTTGGGATGACTTTTGGTGACCTTTGGGGTGACCTTTGGTGACCTTTGGTGACCTTTGGTGACCTTTGGTGACCTTTGCGGTGACCTTTAGTGACCTTTGGGGTGACCTCTGGTGACCTTTGGTGACCTTTGGTGACCTTTGGTGCCCTTTGGGGTGACCTTTGGTGACCTTTGGTGACCTTTGGGGTGACCTTTGGTGACCTTTGGTAACCTTTGGTGACCTTTGGTGACCTTTGGGGTGACCTTTGGTGACCTTTGGTGACCTTTGGTGACCTTTGGGGTGACCTTTGGTGACCTTTGGGGTGACTTTTGGTGACCTTTGGTGACCTTTGGTGAACTTTGGGGTGACCTTTGGTGACCTTTGGGGTGACCTTTGGTGACCTTTGGTGACCTTTGGGGTGACCTTTGGTGACCTTTGGGGTGACCTTTGGTGACCTTTGGTGACATTTGGGGTGACCTTTGGTGACCTTTGGGGTGACCTTTGGTGACCTTTGGTGACCTTTGGTGACCTTTGGTGACCTTTGGGGTGACCTTTAGTGACCTTTGGGGTGACCTTTGGTGACCTTTGGTGACCTTTGGTGACCTTTGGTGACCTTTGGTGACCTTTTTGGTGACCTTTGGTGACCTTTGGTGACCTTTGGTGACCTTTAGGGTGACCTTTGGTGACCTTTGGGGTGACCTTTGGTGACCTTTAATGACCTTTGGGGTGACCTTTGGTGACCTTTGGTGACCTTTGGTGACCTTTGGGGTGACCTTTGGTAACCTTTGGGGTGACCTTTGGTGACCTTTGGTGACCTTTGGTGACCTTTGGGGTGACCTTTGGTGACCTTTGGGGTGACCTTTGGTGACCTTTGGTGACCTTTGGTGACCTTTGGTGACCTTTGGGGTGACCTTTGGTGACCTTTGGTGACCTTTGGGGTGACCTTTGGTGACCTTTGGGGTGACCTTTGGTGACCTTTGGTGACCTTTGGTGACCTTTGGGGTGACCTTTGGTGACCTTTGGGGTGACCTTTGGTGACCTTTGGTGACCTTTGGTGACCTTTGGTAACCTTTGGGGTGACCTTTGGGGTGACCTTTGGTGACCTTTGGGGTGACCTTTGGTGACCTTTGGGGTGACCTTTGGTGACCTTTGGGGTGACCTTTGGTGACCTTTGGTGACCTTTGGGGTGACCTTTGGTGACCTCTGGGGTGACCTTTGGTGACCTTTGGTGAACTTTGGGGTGACCTTTAGTGACCTTTGGGGTGACCTTTGGTGACCTTTGGTGACCTTTGGTGACCTTTGGTGACCTTTGGGGTGACCTTTGGTGACGTTTGGTTACCTTTGGTGACTTTTGGTGACCTTTGGGGTGACCTTTGGTGACCTTTGGTGACCTTTGGTGACCTTTGGGGTGACCTTTGGTGACCTTTGGGGTGACCTTTGGTGACCTTTGGTGACCTTTGGTGACCTTTGGGGTGACCTTTGGTGACCTTTGGGGTGACCTTTGGTGACCTTTGGTGACCTTTGGGGTGACCTTTGGTTACCTTTGGTGACCTTTGGTGACCTTTAGTGACCTTTGGGGTGACCTTTGGTGACCTTTGGTGACCTTTGGTGACCTTTGGGGTGACCTTTGGTGACCTTTGGTGACCATTGGTGACCTTTGGTGACCTTTGGTGACCTTTGGGGTGACCTTTGGTGACCTTTGGTGACCTTTGCTGACCTTTGGGGTGACCTTTGGTGACCTTTGGTAACCTTTGGTGACCTTTGGGGTGACCTTCGGGGTGACCTTTGGTGACCTTTGGGGTGACCTTTGGTGACCTTTGGTGACCTTTGGTGACCTTTGGGGTGACCTTTGGTGACCTTTGGGGTGACCTTTGGTGACCTTTGGTGACCTTTGGTGACCTTTGGTGACCTTTGGGGTGACCTTTGGTGACCTTTGGTGACCTTTGGGGTGACCTTTGGTGACCTTTGGGGTGACCTTTATTGACCTTTGGTGACCTTTGGTGACCTTTGGGGTGACCTTTGGTGACCTTTGGGGTGACCTTTGGTGACCTTTGGTGACCTTTGGTGACCTTTGGGGTGACCTTTGGGGTGACCTTTGGTGACCTTTAGGGTGACCTTTGGTGACCTTTGGGGTGACCTTTGGTGACCTTTGGTGACCTTTGGGGTGACCTTTGGTGACCTTTGGGGTGACCTTTGGTGACCTTTGGTGAACTTTGGGGTGACCTTTAGTGACCTTTGGGGTGACCTTTGGTGACCTTTGGTGACCTTTGGTGACCTTTGGTGACCTTTGGGGTGACCTTTGGTGACCTTTGGTTACCTTTGGTGACTTTTGGTGACCTTTGGGGTGACCCCTTTGGTGACCTTTGGTGACCTTTGGGGTGACCTTTAGTGACCTTTGGGGTGACCTTTGGTGACCTTTGGTGACCTTTGGTGACCTTTGGTGACCTTTGGTGACCTTTTTGGTGACCTTTGGTGACCTTTGGTGACCTTTGGTGACCTTTAGGGTGACCTTTGGTGACCTTTGGGGTGACCTTTGGTGACCTTTAATGACCTTTGGGGTGACCTTTGGTGACCTTTGGTGACCTTTGGTGACCTTTGGGGTGACCTTTGGTAACCTTTGGGGTGACCTTTGGTGACCTTTGGTGACCTTTGGTGACCTTTGGGGTGACCTTTGGTGACCTTTGGGGTGACCTTTGGTGACCTTTGGTGACCTTTGGTGACCTTTGGTGACCTTTGGGGTGACCTTTGGTGACCTTTGGTGACCTTTGGGGTGACCTTTGGTGACCTTTGGGGTGACCTTTGGTGACCTTTGGTGACCTTTGGTGACCTTTGGGGTGACCTTTGGTGACCTTTGGGGTGACCTTTGGTGACCTTTGGTGACCTTTGGTAACCTTTGGGGTGACCTTTGGGGTGACCTTTGGTGACCTTTGGGGTGACCTTTGGTGACCTTTGGGGTGACCTTTGGTGACCTTTGGGGTGACCTTTGGTGACCTTTGGTGACCTTTGGGGTGACCTTTGGTGACCTCTGGGGTGACCTTTGGTGACCTTTGGTGAACTTTGGGGTGACCTTTAGTGACCTTTGGGGTGACCTTTGGTGACCTTTGGTGACCTTTGGTGACCTTTGGTGACCTTTGGGGTGACCTTTGGTGACGTTTGGTTACCTTTGGTGACTTTTGGTGACCTTTGGGGTGACCTTTGGTGACCTTTGGTGACCTTTGGTGACCTTTGGGGTGACCTTTGGTGACCTTTGGGGTGACCTTTGGTGACCTTTGGTGACCTTTGGTGACCTTTGGGGTGACCTTTGGTGACCTTTGGGGTGACCTTTGGTGACCTTTGGTGACCTTTGGGGTGACCTTTGGTTACCTTTGGTGACCTTTGGTGACCTTTAGTGACCTTTGGGGTGACCTTTGGTGACCTTTGGTGACCTTTGGTGACCTTTGGGGTGACCTTTGGTGACCTTTGGTGACCATTGGTGACCTTTGGTGACCTTTGGTGACCTTTGGGGTGACCTTTGGTGACCTTTGGTGACCTTTGCTGACCTTTGGGGTGACCTTTGGTGACCTTTGGTAACCTTTGGTGACCTTTGGGGTGACCTTCGGGGTGACCTTTGGTGACCTTTGGGGTGACCTTTGGTGACCTTTGGTGACCTTTGGTGACCTTTGGGGTGACCTTTGGTGACCTTTGGGGTGACCTTTGGTGACCTTTGGTGACCTTTGGTGACCTTTGGTGACCTTTGGGGTGACCTTTGGTGACCTTTGGTGACCTTTGGGGTGACCTTTGGTGACCTTTGGGGTGACCTTTATTGACCTTTGGTGACCTTTGGTGACCTTTGGGGTGACCTTTGGTGACCTTTGGGGTGACCTTTGGTGACCTTTGGTGACCTTTGGTGACCTTTGGGGTGACCTTTGGGGTGACCTTTGGTGACCTTTAGGGTGACCTTTGGTGACCTTTGGGGTGACCTTTGGTGACCTTTGGTGACCTTTGGGGTGACCTTTGGTGACCTTTGGGGTGACCTTTGGTGACCTTTGGTGAACTTTGGGGTGACCTTTAGTGACCTTTGGGGTGACCTTTGGTGACCTTTGGTGACCTTTGGTGACCTTTGGTGACCTTTGGGGTGACCTTTGGTGACCTTTGGTTACCTTTGGTGACTTTTGGTGACCTTTGGGGTGACCTTTGGTGACCTTTGGTGACCTTTGGTGACCTTTGGGGTGACCTTTGGTGACCTTTGGGGTGACCTTTGGTTACCTTTGGTGACCTTTGGTGACATTTGGGGTGACCTTTGGTGACCTTTGGGGTGACCTTTGGTGACCTTTGGTGACCTTTGGGGTGACCTTTGGTGACCTTTGGGGTGACCTTTGGTTACCTTTGGTGACCTTTGGTGACCTTTAGTGACCTTTGGGGTGACCTTTGGTGACCTTTGGTGACCTTTGGTGACCTTTGGGGTGACCTTTGGTGACCTTTGGTGACCTTTGGTGACCTTTGGTGACCTTTGGTGACCTTTGGGGTGACCTTTGGTGACCTTTGGTGACCTTTGCTGACCTTTGGGGTGACCTTTGGTGACCTTTGGTAACCTTTGGTGACCTTTGGGGTGACCTTTGGGGTGACCTTTGGTGACCTTTGGGGTGACCTTTGGTGACCTTTGGTGACCTTTGGTGACCTTTGGTGACCTTTGGTGACCTTTGGTGACCTTTGGTGACCTTTGGGGTGACCTTTGGTGACCTTTGGGGTGCCCTTTGGTGACCTTTGGTGACCTTTGGTGTCCTTTGGTGACCTTTGGGGTGACCTTTGGTGACCTTTGGTGACCTTTGGTGACCTTTGGGGTGACCTTTGGTGACCTTTGGTGACCTTTGGTGACCTTTGGGGTGACCTTTGGTGACCTTTGGGGTGACCTTTGGTGACCTTTGGGGTGACCTTTGGTGACCTTTGGTGACCTTTGGTGACCTTTGGTGACCTTTGGGGTGACCTTTAGTGACCTTTGGGGTGACCTTTGGTGACCTTTGGTGACCTTTGGTGACCTTTGGTGACCTTTGGGGTGACCTTTGGTGACTTTTGGTGACCTTTGGTGACCTTTGGGGTGACCTTTGGTGACCTTTGGGGTGACCTTTGGTGACCTTTGGTGACCTTTGGTGACCTTTGGGGTGACCTTTGGTGACCTTTGGGGTGACCTTTGGTGACCTTTGGTGACCTTTGGTGACCTTTGGCGACCTTTGGGGTGACCTTTGGTGACCTTTGGTGACCTTTGCTGACCTTTGGGGTGACCTTTGGTGACCTTTGGTAACCTTTGGTGACCTTTGGGGTGACCTTTGGGGTGACCTTTGGTAACCTTTGGGGTGACCTTTGGTGACGATTGGTGACCTTTGGTGACCTTTGGGGTGACCTTTGGTGACCTTTGGGGTGACCTTTGGTGACCTTTGGTGACCTTTGGTGACCTTTGGTGACCTTTGGGGTGACCTTTGGTGACCTTTGGTGACCTTTGGTGACCTTTGGGGTGACCTTTGGTGACCTTTGGGGTGACCTTTGATGACCTTTGGTGACCTTTGGTGACTTTTGGGGTGACCTTTGGGGTGACCTTTGGTTACCTTTGAGGTGACCTTTGGTGACCTTTGGTAACCTTTGGTGACCTTTGGGGTGACCTTTAGGGTGACCTTTGGTGACCTTTGGGGTGACCTTTGGTGACCTTTGGTGACCTTTGGTGACCTTTGGTGACCTTTGGTGACCTTTGGGGTGACCTTTGGTGACCTTTGGTGACCTTTGGTGACCTTTGGGGTGACCTTTGGTGACCTTTGGGGTGACCTTTGGTGACCTTTGGTGACCTTTGGTGACCTTTGGTGACCTTTGGGGTGACCTTTGGTGACCTTTGGTAGCCTTTGGTGACCTTTGGGGTGACCTTTGGGGTGACCTTTGGGGTGACCTTTGGTGACCTTTGGGGTGACCTTTGGTGACCTTTGGTGACCTTTGGTGTCCTTTGGTGACCTTTGGTGACCTTTGGTGACCTTTGGGGTGACCTTTGGTGACCTTTGGGGTGACCTTTGGTGACCTTTGGTGACCTTTGGTGACCTTTGGTGACCTTTGGTGACCTTTGGGGTGACCTTTGGTGACCTTTGGGGTGACCTTTGGTGACCTTTGGTGACCTTTGGTGACCTTTGGGGTGACCTTTGGTGACCTTTGGTAACCTTTGGTGACCTTTGGGGTGACCTTTGGGGTGACCTTTGGTGACCTTTGGGGTGACCTTTAGTGACCTTTGGTGACCTTTGGTGACCTTTGGGGTGACCTTTGGTGACCTTTGGTGACCTTTGGTGACCTTTGGGGTGACCTTTGGTGACCTTTGGGGTGACCTTTGGTGACCTTTGGTGACCTTTGGTGACCTTTGGGGTGACCTTTGGTGACCTTTGGTGACCTTTGGGGTGACCTTTGGTGACCTTTGGGGTGACCATTGGTGACCTTTGGTGACCTTTGGTGACCTTTGGTGACCTTTGGGGTGACCTTTGGTGACCTTTGGTGACCTTTGGGGTGACCTTTGGTGACCTTTGGTGAGCTTTGGGGTGACCTTTGGTGACTTTTGGGGTGACCTTTGGTGACCTTTGGTGACCTTTGGTAACCTTTGGTGACCTTTGGGGTGACCTTTGGTGACCTTTGGGGTGACCTTTGGTGACCTTTGGTGACCTTTGGTGACCTTTGGTGACCTTTGGGGTGACTGTTGGTGACCTTTGGTGACCTTTGGGGTGACCTTTGGTGACCTTTGGGGTGACCTTTGGTGACCTTTGGTGACCTTTGGTGACCTTTGGTGACCTTTGGGGTGACCTTTAGTGACCTTTGGGGTGACCTTTGGTGACCTTTGGTGACCTTTGGTGACCTTTGGGGTGACCTTTGGTGACCTTTGGTTGACCTTTGGTGACCTTTGGGGTGACCTTTGGTGACCTTTGGGGTGACCTTTGGTGACCTTTGGTGACCTTTGGTGACCTTTGGTGACCTTTGGGGTGACCTTTGGTGACCTTTGGTGACCTTTGGTGACCTTTGGTGACCTTTGGTGACCTTTGGGGTGACCTTTGGTGACCTTTGGTGACCTTTGGTGACCTTTGGGGTGACCTTTGGTGACCTTTGGGGTGACCTTTGGTGACCTTTGGTGACTTTTGGGGTGACCTTTGGGGTGACCTTTGGTGACCTTTGAGGTGACCTTTGGTGACCTTTGGTAACCTTTGGTGACCTTTGGGGTGACCTTTAGGGTGACCTTTGGTGACCTTTGGGGTGACCTTTGGTGACCTTTGATGACCTTTGGTGACCTTTGGTGACCTTTGGTGACCTTTGGTGACCTTTGGTGACCTTTGGGGTGACCTTTGGTGACCTTTGGTGACCTTTGGTGACCTTTGGGGTGACCTTTGGTGACCTTTGGGGTGACCTTTGGTGACCTTAGGTAGCCTTTGGTGACCTTTGGGGTGACCTTTGGGGTGACCTTTGGGGTGACCTTTGGTGGCCTTTGGGGTGACCTTTGGTGACCTTTGGTGACCTTTGGTGTCCTTTGGTGACCTTTGGTGACCTTTGGTGACCTTTGGGGTGACCTTTGGTGACCTTTGGGGTGACCTTTGGTGACCTTTGGTGACCTTTGGTGACCTTTGGTGACCTTTGGTGACCTTTGGGGTGACCTTTGGTGACCTTTGGGGTGACCTTTGGTGACCTTTGGTGACCTTTGGTGACCTTTGGGGTGACCTTTGGTGACCTTTGGTAACCTTTGGTGACCTTTGGGGTGACCTTTGGGGTGACCTTTGGTGACCTTTGGGGTGACCTTTAGTGACCTTTGGTGACCTTTGGTGACCTTTGGGGTGACCTTTGGTGACCTTTGGGGTGACCTTTGGTGACCTTTGGTGACCTTTGGTGACCTTTGGGGTGACCTTTGGTGACCTTTGGTGACCTTTGGGGTGACCTTTGGTGACCTTTGGGGTGACCATTGGTGACCTTTGGTGACCTTTGGTGACCTTTGGTGACCTTTGGGGTGACCTTTGGTGACCTTTGGTGACCTTTGGTGACCTTTGGGGTGACCTTTGGTGACCTTTGGTGACCTTTGGGGTGACCTTTGGTGACTTTTGGGGTGACCTTTGGTGACCTTTGGTGACCTTTGGTAACCTTTGGTGACCTTTGGGGTGACCTTTGGTGACCTTTGGGGTGACCTTTGGTGACCTTTGGTGACCTTTGGTGACCTTTGGTGACCTTTGGGGTGACCTTTGGTGACCTTTGGTGACCTTTGGGGTGACCTTTGGTGACCTTTGGGGTGACCTTTGGTGACCTTTGGTGACCTTTGGTGACCTTTGGTGACCTTTGGGGTGACCTTTAGTGACCTTTGGGGTGACCTTTGGTGACCTTTGGTGACCTTTGGTGACCTTTGGGGTGACCTTTGGTGACCTTTGGTTGACCTTTGGTGACCTTTGGGGTGACCTTTGGTGACCTTTGGGGTGACCTTTGGTGACCTTTGGTGACCTTTGGTGACCTTTGGGGTGACCTTTGGTGACCTTTGGGGTGACCTTTGGTGACCTTTGGTGACCTTTGGGGTGACCTTTGGTGACCTTTGGGGTGACCTTTGGTGACCTTTGGTGACCTTTGGGGTGACCTTTGGTGACCTTTGGGGTGACCTTTGGTGACCTTTGGGGTGACCTTTGGTGACCTTTGGTGACCTTTGGGGTGACCCTTGGTGACCTTTGGGGTGACCTTTGGTGACCTTTGGGGTGACCTTTGGTGACCTTTGGTGACCTTTGGGGTGACATTTGGTGACCTTTGGGGTGACCTTTGGTGACCTTTGGTGACCTTTGGGGTGACCTTTGGTGACCTTTGGGATGACCTTTGGATACCTTTGGTGACCTTTGGTGACCTTTGGTAACCTTTGGTGACCTTTGGGGTGACCTTTGGGGTGACCTTAGGTGACCTTTGGGGTGACCTTTGGTGACTTTTGGGGTGACCTTTGGTGACCTTTGGTGACCTTTGGGGTGACCTTTGGTGACCTTTGGTGACCTTTGGTGACCTTTGGGGTGACCTTTGGTGACCTTTGGGGTGACCTTTGGTTACCTTTGGTGACCTTTGGTGACCTTTAGTGACCTTTGGGGTGACCTTTGGTAACCTTTGGTGACCTTTGGTGACCCTTGGGGTGACCTTTGGTGACCTTTGGTGACCTTTGGGGTGACCTTTGGTGACCTTTGGTAACCTTTGGTGACCTTTGGGGTGACCTTTGGGGTGACCTTTGGTGACCTTTGGGGTGACCTTTGGTGACCTTTGGTGACCTTTGGTGACCTTTGGTGACCTTTGGGGTGACCTTTGGTGACCTTTGGGGTGACCTTTGGTGACCTTTGGTGACCTTTGGTGACCTTTGGGGTGACCTTTGGTGACCTTTGGTGACCTTTGGTGACCTTTGGGGTGACCTTTGGTGACCTTTGGTAACCTTTGGTGACCTTTGGGATGACCTTTGTTGACCTTTGGGGTGACCTTTGGTGACCTTTGGTGACCTTTGGTGACCTTTGGTGACCTTTGGGGTGACTTTTAGTGACCTTTGGGGTGACCTTTGGTGACCTTTGGTGACCTTTGGTGACCTTTGGTGACCTTTGGTGACCTTTGGGGTGACCTTTGGTGACCTTTGGGGTGACCTTTGGTGACCTTTGGGGTGACCTTTGGTGACCTTTGGTGAACTTTGGTGACCTTTGGTGACCTTTGGGGTGACCTTTGGTGACCTTTGGTGACCTTTGGTGACCTTTGGGGTGACTTTTGGTGACCTTTGGGGTGACCTTTGGTGACCTTTGGTGACCTTTGGGGTGACCTTTGGTGACCTTTGGGGTGACCTTTATTGACCTTTGGTGACCTTTGGTGTCCTTTGGGGTGACCTTTGGGGTGACCTTTGGGGTGACCTTTGGTGACCTTTGGGGTGACCTTTGGTGACCTTTGGGGTGACCTTTGGTGACCTTTGGTGACCTTTGGTGACCTTTGGGGTGACCTTTGGTGACCTTTGGGGTGACCTTTGGTGACCTTTGGTGACCTTTGGGGTAACCTTTGGTGACCTTTGGGGTGACCTTTGGTGACCTTTGGTGACCTTTGGTGACCTTTGGGGTGACCTTTGGTGACCTTTGGGGTGACCTTTGGTGACCTTTGGTGACCTTTGGTGACTTTTGGGGTGAGCTTTGGTGACCTTTGGGGTGACCTTTGGTGACCTTTGGTGACCTTTGGGGTAACCTTTGGTGACCTTTGAGGTGACCTTTGGTGACCTTTGGTGATTTTTGGTGACCTTTGGTGACCTTTGGGGTGACCTTTAGTGACCTTTGGGGTGATTTTTGGTGACCTTTGGTGACCTTTGGTGACCTTTGGTGACCTTTGGGGTGACCTTTGTGACCTTTGGTGACCTTTGGTGACCTTTGGGGTGACCTTTGGTGACCTTTGGGGTGACCTTTGGTGACCTTTGGTGACCTTTGGGGTAACCTTTGGTGACCTTTGGTGACCTTTGGGGTGACCTTTGGTGACCTTTGGGGTGACCTTTGGTGACCTTTGGTGACCTTTGGTGACCTTTGGGGTGACCTTTGGTGACCTTTGGGGTGATCTTTGGTGACCTTTGGTGACCTTTGGTCACCTTTGGTGACCTTTGGGGTGACCTTTGGTGACCTTTGGGGTGATCTTTGGTGACCTTTGGTGACCTTTGGTGACCTTTGGGGTGACCTTTGGTGACCTTTGGTGACCTTTGGTGACCTTTGGTGACCTTTGGGGTGACCTTTGGTGACCTTTGGTGACCTTTGGTGACCTTTTGGGGTGACCTTTGGTGACCTTTGGGGTGACCTTTGGGGTGACCTTTGGGGTGACCTTTGGTGACCTTTGGGGTGACCTTTGGTGACCTTTGGGGTGACCTTTGGTGACCTTTGGTGACCTTTGGTGACCTTTGGGGTGACCTTTGGTGACCTTTGGGGTGACCTTTGGTGACCTTTGGTGACCTTTGGTGACCTTTGGTGACCTTTGGGGTGACCTTTGGTGACCTTTGGGGAGACCTTTGGTGACCTTTGGTGACCTTTGGGGTGACCTTTGGTGACCTTTGGTGACCTTTGGGATGACTTTTGGTGACCTTTGGGGTGACCTTTGGTGACCTTTGGTGACCTTTGGTGACCTTTGGTGACCTTTGCGGTGACCTTTAGTGACCTTTGGGGTGACCTCTGGTGACCTTTGGTGACCTTTGGTGACCTTTGGTGCCCTTTGGGGTGACCTTTGGTGACCTTTGGTGACCTTTGGGGTGACCTTTGGTGACCTTTGGTAACCTTTGGTGACCTTTGGTGACCTTTGGGGTGACCTTTGGAGACCTTTGGTGACCTTTGGTGACCTTTGGGGTGACCTTTGGTGACCTTTGGTGACCTTTGGGGTGACCTTTAGTGACCTTTGGGGTGACCTTTGGTGACCTTTGGTGACCTTTGGTGACCTTTGGTGACCTTTGGGGTGACCTTTAGTGACCTTTGGGGTGACCTTTGGTGACCTTTGGTGACCTTTGGTGACCTTTGGTGACCTTTGGGGTGACCTTTGGTGACCTTTGGGGTGACCTTTGGTGACCTTTGGTGACCTTTGGTGAGCTTTGGTGACCTTTGGGGTGACCTTTGGTGACCTTTGGTGACCTTTGGTGACCTTTGGGGTGACTTTTGGTGACCTTTGGGGTGACCTTTGGTGACCTTTGGTGACCTTTGGGGTGACCTTTGGTGACGTTTGGGGTGACCTTTATTGACCTTTGGTGACCTTTGGTGTCCTTTGGGGTGACCTTTGGGGTGACCTTTGGGGTGACCTTTGGTGACCTTTGGGGTGACCTTTGGTGACCTTTGGTGACCTTTGGTGACCTTTGGGGTGACCTTTGGTGACCTTTGGGGTGACCTTTGGTGACCTTTGGTGACCTTTGGGGTAACCTTTGGTGACCTTTGGGGTGACCTTTGGTGACCTTTGGTGACCTTTGGTGACCTTTGGGGTGACCTTTGGTGACCTTTGGTGATTTTTGGTGACCTTTGGTGACCTTTGGGGTGACCTTTAGTGACCTTTGGGGTGATTTTTGGTGACCTTTGGTGACCTTTGGTGACCTTTGGTGACCTTTGGGGTGACCTTTGTGACCTTTGGTGACCTTTGGTGACCTTTGGGGTGACCTTTGGTGACCTTTGGGGTGACCTTTGGTGACCTTTGGGGTGACCTTTGGTGACCTTTGGTGACCTTTGGGGTGACCTTTGGTGACCTTTGGTGACCTTTGGGGTGACCTTTGGTGACCTTTGGGTTGACCTTTGGTGACCTTTGGTGACCTTTGGTGACCTTTGGGGTGACCTTTGGTTACCTTTGGGGTGATCTTTGGTGACCTTTGGTGACCTTTGGTGACCTTTGGTGACCTTTGGGGTGACCTTTGGTGACCTTTGGGGTGACCTTTGGTGACCTTTGGGGTGATCTTTGGTGACCTTTGGTGACCTTTGGTGACCTTTGGGGTGACCTTTGGTGACCTTTGGTGACCTTTGGGGTGACCTTTGGTGACCTTTGGGGTGACCTTTGGTGACCTTTGGTGACCTTTGGTGACCTTTGGTGACCTTTGGGGTGACCTTTGGTGACCTTTGGGGAGACCTTTGGTGACCTTTGGTGACCTTTGGGGTGACCTTTGGTGACCTTTGGTGACCTTTGGTGACCTTTGGTGACCTTTGGGGTGACCTTTGGTGACCTTTGGGGTGACCTTTGGTGACCTTTGGTGACCTTTGGGGTGACCTTTGGTGACCTTTGGGGTGACCTTTGGTGACCTTTGGTGACCTTTGGTGACCTTTGGTGACCTTTGGGGTGATCTTTGGTGACCTTTGGGGTGACCTTTGGTGACCTTTGGTGACCTTTGGTGACCTTTGGGGTGACCTTTGGGGTGACCTTTGGTGACCTTTGGGGTGACCTTTGGTGACCTTTGGGGTGACCTTTGGTGACCTTTGGTGACCCTTGGGGTGACCTTTGGTGACCTTTGGGGTGACCTTTGGTGACCTTTGGTGACCTTTGGTGACCTTTGGTGACCTTTGGGGTGACCTTTAGTGACCTTTGGGGTGACCTTTGGTGACCTTTGGTGACCTTTGGGGTGACCTTTGGTGACCTTTGGGGTGACCTTTGGTGACCTTTGGTGACCTTTGGTGACATTTGGGGTGACCTTTGGGGTGACCTTTGGGGTGACCTTTGGTGACCTTTGGTGACCTTTGGGGTGACCTTTGGTGACCTTTGGGGTGACCTTTGGTGACCTTTGGTGACCTTTGGGGTGACCTTTGGTGACCTTTGGTGACCTTTGGTGACCTTTGGGATGACTTTTGGTGACCTTTGGGGTGACCTTTGGTGACCTTTGGTGACCTTTGGTGACCTTTGGTGACCTTTGGGATGACTTTTGGTGACCTTTGGGGTGACCTTTGGTGACCTTTGGGGAGACCTTTGGTGACCTTTGGTGACCTTTGGTGACCTTTGGGGTGACCTTTGGTGACCTTTGGTGACCTTTGCGTTGACCTTTAGTGACCTTTGGGGTGACCTTTGGTGACCTTTGTTGACCTTTGGTGACCTTTGGGGTGACCTTTGGTGACGTTTGCGTTGACCTTTAGTGACCTTTGGGGTGACCTTTGGTAACCTTTGGTGACCTTTGGTGACCTTTGGGGTGACCTTTGGTGACCTTTGGTGACCTTTGGTGACCTTTTGGGTGACCTTTGGTGACCTTTGGGGTGACTTTTGGTGACCTTTGGTGACCTTTGGTGACCTTTCGGGTGACCTTTGGTGACCTTTGGGGTGACCTTTGGTGACCTTTGGTGACCTTTGGGGTGACCTTTGGTGACCTTTGGGGTGACCTTTGGTGACCTTTGGTGACCTTTGGTGACCTTTGGTGACCTTTGGGGTGACCTTTGGTGACCTTTGGGGTGACCTTTGGTGACCTTTGGTGACCTTTGGTGACCTTTGGGGTGACCTTTGGGGTGACCTTTGGTGACCTTTGGGGTGACCTTTGGTGACCTTTGGGGTGACCTTTGGTGACCTTTGGTGACCCTTGGGGTGACCTTTGGTGACCTTTGGGGTGACCTTTGGTGACCTTTGGTGACCTTTGGTGACCTTTGGTGACCTTTGGGGTGACCTTTAGTGACCTTTGGGGTGACCTTTGGTGACCTTTGGTGACCTTTGGGGTGACCTTTGGTGACCTTTGGGGTGACCTTTGGTGACCTTTGGTGACCTTTGGTGACCTTTGGGGTGACCTTTGGGGTGACCTTTGGGGTGACCTTTGGTGACCTTTGGTGACCTTTGGGGTGACCTTTGGTGACCTTTGGGGTGACCTTTGGTGACCTTTGGGGTGACCTTTGGTGACCTTTGGTGACCTTTGGGGTGACCTTTGGTGACCTTTGGTGACCTTTGGTGACCTTTGGGATGACTTTTGGTGACCTTTGGGGTGACCTTTGGTGACCTTTGGTGACCTTTGGTGACCTTTGGTGACATTTGGGATGACTTTTGGTGACCTTTGGGGTGACCTTTGGTGACCTTTGGGGAGACCTTTGGTGACCTTTGGTGACCTTTGGTGACCTTTGGGGTGACCTTTGGTGACCTTTGGGGTGACCTTTGGTGACCTTTGGTGACCTTTGGGGTGACCTTTGGTGACCTTTGGTGACCTTTGGTGACCTTTGGGATGACTTTTGGTGACCTTTGGGGTGACCTTTGGTGACCTTTGGTGACCTTTGGTGACCTTTGGTGACCTTTGGGATGACTTTTGGTGATCTTTGGGGTGACCTTTGGTGACCTTTGGGGAGACCTTTGGTGACCTTTGGTGACCTTTGGTGACCTTTGGGGTGACCTTTGGTGACCTTTGGTGACCTTTGGTGACCTTTGGGATGACTTTTGGTGACCTTTGGGGTGACCTTTGGTGACCTTTGGTGACCTTTGGTGACCTTTGGTGACCTTTGCGGTGACCTTTAGTGACCTTTGGGGTGACCTTTGGTGACCTTTGTTGACCTTTGGTGACCTTTGGGGTGACCTTTGGTGACCTTTGGTGACCTTTGGGGTGACCTTTGGTGACCTTTGGTAACCTTTGGTGACCTTTGGCGACCTTTGGGGTGACCTTTGGTGACCTTTGGTGACCTTTGGTGACCTTTTGGGTGACCTTTGGTGACCTTTGGGGTGACTTTTGGTGACCTTTGGTGACCTTTGGTGACCTTTCGGGTGACCTTTGGTGACCTTTGGGGTGACCTTTGGTGACCTTTGGTGACCTTTGGTGACCTTTGGGGAGACCTTTGGGGTGACCTTTGGGGTGACCTTTGGTGACCTTTGGGGTGACCTTTGGTGACCTTTGGGGTGACCTTTGGTGACCTTTGGTGACCTTTGGTGACCTTTGGGGTGACCTTTGGGGTGACCTTTGGGGTGACCTTTGGTGACCTTTGGTGACCTTTGGGGTGACCTTTGGTGACCTTTGGGGTGACCTTTGGTGACCTTTGGGGTGACCTTTGGTGACCTTTGGGGTGACCTTTGGTGACCTTTGGTGACCTTTGGGGTGACCTTTGGTGACCTTTGGTGACCTTTGGTGACCTTTGGGATGACTTTTGGTGACCTTTGGGGTGACCTTTGGTGACCTATGGTGACCTTTGGTGACCTTTAGTGACCTTTGGGATGACTTTTGGTGACCTTTGGGGTGACCTTTGGTGACCTTTGGGGAGACCTTTGGTGACCTTTGGTGACCTTTGGTGACCTTTGGGGTGACCTTTGGTGACCTTTGGGGTGACCTTTGGTGACCTTTGGTGACCTTTGGGGTGACCTTTGGTGACCTTTGGTGACCTTTGGTGACCTTTGGGATGACTTTTGGTGACCTTTGGGGTTATCCTTTGGTGACCTTTGGTGACCTTTGGTGACCTTTGGTGACCTTTGGGATGACTTTTGGTGACCTTTGGGGTGACCTTTGGTGACCTTTGGGGAGACCTTTGGTGACCTTTGGTGACCTTTGGTGACCTTTGGGGTGACCTTTGGTGACCTTTGGTGACCTTTGGTGACCTTTGGGATGACTTTTGGTGACCTTTGGGGTGACCTTTGGTGACCTTTGGTGACCTTTGGTGACCTTTGGTGACCTTTGCGGTGACCTTTAGTGACCTTTGGGGTGACCTTTGGTGACCTTTGTTGACCTTTGGTGACCTTTGGGGTGACCTTTGGTGACCTTTGGTGACCTTTGGGGTGACCTTTGGTGACCTTTGGTAACCTTTGGTGACCTTTGGTGACCTTTGGGGTGACCTTTGGTGACCTTTGGTGACCTTTGGTGACCTTTTGGGTGACCTTTGGTGACCTTTGGGGTGACTTTTGGTGACCTTTGGTGACCTTTGGTGACCTTTCGGGTGACCTTTGGTGACCTTTGGGGTGACCTTTGGTGACCTTTGGTGACCTTTGGTGACCTTTGGGATGACTTTTGGTGACCTTTGGGGTGACCTTTGGTGACCTTTGGTGACCTTTGGTGACCTTTGGTGACCTTTGCGGTGACCTTTAGTGACCTTTGGGGTGACCTTTGGTGACCTTTGTTGACCTTTGGTGACCTTTGGGGTGACCTTTGGTGACCTTTGGTGACCTTTGGGGTGACCTTTGGTGACCTTTGGTAACCTTTGGTGACCTTTGGCGACCTTTGGGGTGACCTTTGGTGACCTTTGGTGACCTTTAGTGACCTTTTGGGTGACCTTTGGTGACCTTTGGGGTGACTTTTGGTGACCTTTGGTGACCTTTGGTGACCTTTCGGGTGACCTTTGGTGACCTTTGGGGTGACCTTTGGTGACCTTTGGTGACCTTTGGTGACCTTTGGGGAGACCTTTGGGGTGACCTTTGGGGTGACCTTTGGTGACCTTTGGGGTGACCTTTGGTGACCTTTGGGGTGACCTTTGGTGACCTTTGGTGACCTTTGGTGACCTTTGGGGTGACCTTTGGGGTGACCTTTGGGGTGACCTTTGGTGACCTTTGGTGACCTTTGGGGTGACCTTTGGTGACCTTTGGGGTGACCTTTGGTGACCTTTGGGGTGACCTTTGGTGACCTTTGGGGTGACCTTTGGTGACCTTTGGTGACCTTTGGGGTGACCTTTGGTGACCTTTGGTGACCTTTGGTGACCTTTGGGATGACTTTTGGTGACCTTTGGGGTGACCTTTGGTGACCTTTGGTGACCTTTGGTGACCTTTGGTGACCTTTGGGATGACTTTTGGTGACCTTTGGGGTGACCTTTGGTGACCTTTGGGGAGACCTTTGGTGACCTTTGGTGACCTTTGGTGACCTTTGGGGTGACCTTTGGTGACCTTTGGGGTGACCTTTGGTGACCTTTGGTGACCTTTGGGGTGACCTTTGGTGACCTTTGGTGACCTTTGGTGACCTTTGGGATGACTTTTGGTGACCTTTGGGGTTATCCTTTGGTGACCTTTGGTGACCTTTGGTGACCTTTGGTGACCTTTGGGATGACTTTTGGTGACCTTTGGGGTGACCTTTGGTGACCTTTGGGGAGACCTTTGGTGACCTTTGGTGACCTTTGGTGACCTTTGGGGTGACCTTTGGTGACCTTTGGTGACCTTTGGTGACCTTTGGGATGACTTTTGGTGACCTTTGGGGTGACCTTTGGTGACCTTTGGTGACCTTTGGTGACCTTTGGTGACCTTTGCGGTGACCTTTAGTGACCTTTGGGGTGACCTTTGGTGACCTTTGTTGACCTTTGGTGACCTTTGGGGTGACCTTTGGTGACCTTTGGTGACCTTTGGGGTGACCTTTGGTGACCTTTGGTAACCTTTGGTGACCTTTGGTGACCTTTGGGGTGACCTTTGGTGACCTTTGGTGACCTTTGGTGACCTTTCGGGTGACCTTTGGTGACCTTTGGGGTGACCTTTGGTGACCTTTGGTGACCTTTGGGGTGACCTTTGGGGTGACCTTTGGGGTGACCTTTGGGGTGACCTTTGGTGACCTTTGGGGTGACCTTTGGTGACCTTTGGTGACCTTTGGTGACCTTTGGGGTGACCTTTGGGGTGACCTTTGGGGTGACCTTTGGAGACCTTTGGTGACCTTTGGGGTGACCTTTGGTGACCTTTGGGGTGACCTTTGGTGACCTTTGGGGTGACCTTTGGTGACCTTTGGGTGACCTTTGGTGACCTTTGGTGACCTTTGGGGTGACCTTTGGTGACCTTTGGTGACCTTTGGTGACCTTTGGGATGACTTTTGGTGACCTTTGGGGTGACCTTTGGTGACCTTTGGTGACCTTTGGTGACCTTTGGTGACCTTTGGGATGACTTTTGGTGACCTTTGGGGTGACCTTTGGTGACCTTTGGGAGACCTTTGGTGACCTTTGGTGACCTTTGGTGACCTTTGGGGTGACCATTGGTGACCTTTGGGGTGACCTTTGGTGACCTTTGGTGACCTTTGGGGTGACCTTTGGTGACCTTTGGTGACCTTTGGTGACCTTTGGGATGACTTTTGGTGACCTTTGGGGTGACCTTTGGTGACCTTTGGTGACCTTTGGTGACCTTTGGTGACCTTTGGGATGACTTTTGGTGACCTTTGGGGTGACCTTTGGTGACCTTTGGGGAGACCTTTGGTGACCTTTGGTGACCTTTGGTGACCTTTGGGGTGACCTTTGGTGACCTTTGGTGACGTTTGGTGACCTTTGGGATGACTTTTGGTGACCTTTGGGGAGACCTTTGGTGACCTTTGGTGACCTTTGGTGACCTTTGGTGACCTTTGCGGTGACCTTTAGTGACCTTTGGGGTGACCTTTGGTGACCTTTGTTGACCTTTGGTGACCTTTGGGGTGACCTTTGGTGACCTTTGGTGACCTTTGGGGTGACCTTTGGTGACCTTTGGTAACCTTTGGTGACCTTTGGTGACCTTTGGGGTGACCTTTGGTGACCTTTGGTGACCTTTGGTGACCTTTTGGGTGACCTTTGGTGACCTTTGGGGTGACTTTTGGTGACCTTTGGTGACCTTTGGTGACCTTTCGGGTGACCTTTGGTGACCTTTGGGGTGACCTTTGGTGACCTTTGGTGACCTTTGGGGTGACCTTTGGTGACCTTTGGGGTGACCTTTGGTGACCTTTGGTGACCTTTGGTGACCTTTGGTGACCTTTGGGGTGACCTTTGGTGACCTTTGGGGTGACCTTTGGTGACCTTTGGTGACCTTTGGTGACCTTTGGGGTGACCTTTGGGGTGACCTTTGGTGACCTTTGGGGTGACCTTTGGTGACCTTTGGGGTGACCTTTGGTGACCTTTGGTGACCCTTGGGGTGACATTTGGTGACCTTTGGGGTGACCTTTGGTGACCTTTGGTGACCTTTGGTGACCTTTGGTGACCTTTGGGGTGACCTTTAGTGACCTTTGGGGTGACCTTTGGTGACCTTTGGTGACCTTTGGGGTGACCTTTGGTGACCTTTGGGGTGACCTTTGGTGACCTTTGGTGACCTTTGGTCACCTTTGGGGTGACCTTTGGGGTGACCTTTGGGGTGACCTTTGGTGACCTTTGGTGACCTTTGGGGTGACCTTTGGTGACCTTTGGGGTGACCTTTGGTGACCTTTGGGGTGACCTTTGGTGACCTTTGGTGACCTTTGGGGTGACCTTTGGTGACCTTTGGTGACCTTTGGTGACCTTTGGGATGACTTTTGGTGACCTTTGGGGAGACCTTTGGTGACCTTTGGTGACCTTTGGTGACCTTTGGGGTGACCTTTGGTGACCTTTGGTGACCTTTGGTGACCTTTGGGATGACTTTTGGTGACCTTTGGGGTGACCTTTGGTGACCTTTGGTGACCTTTGGTGACCTTTGGTGACCTTTGCGGTGACCTTTAGTGACCTTTGGGGTGACCTTTGGTGACCTTTGTTGACCTTTGGTGACCTTTGGGGTGACCTTTGGTGACCTTTGGTGACCTTTGGGGTGACCTTTGGTGACCTTTGGTAACCTTTGGTGACCTTTGGTGACCTTTGGGGTGACCTTTGGTGACCTTTGGTGACCTTTGGTGACCTTTTGGTGACCTTTGGTGACCTTTGGGGTGACCTTTGGTGACCTTTGGGGTGACCTTTGGTGACCTTTGGTGACCTTTCGGGTGACCTTTGG
>CALNHX010006852.1:0-82750 GCA_940337035.1 Agriotes lineatus
GCATACCTTTCAGGAAAGATGCTCCATCGCTGGGAGACTCGGCGCGTATAGCGTTAAAGCGTTTCTATTCATTAGAAAACAAATTGTCAAAAAATCCCGAGTTCGAAAAACTCGCGTATTCCGCATTTCTCAAGAAACGAGTCGCTTGGTCACTTGAGCAAGGTGGACGACGAAGCGAGCCTTCCTCATCCTCGTTTTATTTGCCACATTTGCCAGTCATTAAGGAGGACAGTTCAACGACCAAACATCGCTTTGTTTTGACGGCAGTTTGTGCTCCTCCTCCGGAGTATCGTTATAAACGACCTTCAACATAAGGGCCCAGTAGTCCAGCAGTCGTTGTTTGCAATTCTTTGTCGCTTTAGGCAATTCAAGTACGTGCTGAAAGCAGATTGCGCCAAAATGTATCGGCAAATCCTCGTGGACCCCTCGCAGACGCAATACCAATTAATTTTATGGCGTGACGACAAAACCTCAGCGGTAAAATGCTTCAAATTATTAACGGTCACCTACGTACTAAATCAGCCTCGTACCTAGCAACTAGGTGCTTGATACAAATCGCCTAGGAACTCGAAGCATCGCTTCCAGAGGCCTCATTAAGAATTAGCCGGGATTTTTATGTAGATGACCTACTGGACTGGTTTTTGAAAATAGGGCGGAAGCCATAAAACGCAATTCGAAAGTAGTAACGCTTTGTCGGGGTACGGGTTTGAATTGCGAAAGTGGGCATCAACGACAGTGAAGTAGCTAGCGCCATTGGTGTAGATCGCGGCAGCGTAGAGCCCATTTCTTTGACGGAAGACGCCACGGAGAAAACTCTCGGCATTTTTTGGGATACTCGGCGGGACGTGCTAAGTTACAGAGTGAACCCTAGCTGTTGCAAATCAGTTACAAGCGGGCTATACTCTCTAGTATGGCTCAAGTATTCGATCCCTTGGGACTACTTGGTCCAAGCGTTCTAACTTTGAAACTTCTCGTGCAACGGCTTTGGCAGTTGAAGTTTTCATGGGACGAAACGGTGCCCATGGGGATGCGCTCCAGATACGACGAACTCCATTCTTCATTACGCGCTTTGGCTCATTGGCAATTCCGAGACGGGTAATTTGCGATGACATAAATCGATAGATCTCCACGATTTGCGGACGCGAGGTTCTGTAGCCTATGGGTGCGCCGTGTATATACGTTGCGTTGACGCGCGCGGTAATGTCACCACCAATTTGCTTTGTGCTAAGTCAAGGGTCGCTCCATTAAAAACAATATCCTTGCCTCGTTTGGAGCTTTGCGCAGCATTACTGTTGGCTCGTTTGATTAAAACTATACTCGATGCCTCCGCATTTAAATTTGACCGCGTGTACTATTGTCGGACTCCACCATAACTCTGCACTGGATAAATAAGGATGCGAGTAATTGGAAGACGTTCGTCGCGAACCGGGTGTCCGAGATTCACGAAATAAGCAATAGGGAAGAATGGTTTCACGTGCGTACAAATTGCAACCCGTCCGATATAATTAGCAGGGGAATGTTACCCAGGAGTACTCAACTCACGCTTGTGGTGCACGGGCCAGAATTTTTGTCACAGGCGGACTTAAAACCCAGCCCGTTAAAATTGAGTAGGGTGAGCTAGCAGCCCAGAGTCGCGCCCAGTAAGTGGCCACTCTTCACCATCGCGTCCCAGAATTTGAACTTTTCAGGCGCTATTCCAGTTTCACCAGTGCCAGAAATCAGCTATCGGAATTAAAAAATATCCTGTCAGGCTCTAGTGAGCAATGCATAAGGGAGGAATTGTCGAAACATAGCATTAAGTGGAATTTTATTCCGGCACGCTCTCCGCACTTTGGCGGCATCTGGGAAGCGGAGGTAAAGTCATTGAAATATTATTTAATGCGAATATCTTGCAATGCAAAGTTAACTTTCGTGAGTATTACACCATGCTGACTCAAGTGGAGGCGATACTAAATTCCCGCCCACTCCTGTGTTCTCCCTACCGACGCCTCATTCCCGAAGTCCTTACTCCTGCCCACTCTTGGTCGGTCGGAAGCTGACTTCGTTTCCGGAAGCCCACTCCAGGGCATACCGAAAATCGTCTCAGCCGCTATGAGCTGGTCCAGCGGCTGTCTCAGCAGTTTTGGGATCGTTGGCCCGGACTACCTCCACCTCCTGCAGCGCCGGCCTAAGTGGAAGTCCTCCAGCACTTCTCTAGCCCCCCAGGTGGGCGACGTGGTACTCGTCCACGACGACTCCAAGCTACCGTTGGCCACTGGCAATCATCTCGGCCACATATCCAGGAGCGGATGGTGTTGTGCGTGTGGTGCAGGTGCGCGATTCCCGAGGGAATCTCCTGAAACGCTCGGTGCGTAAAGTGTACATCCTACCCAAAGACGATCATTGCGAATCAAGGGCAATAAACATTGACTTTGCTCTTAGTTGGTAGTTTTCGCTAATTGAACAGTTTGCTAGGTTTAGTTGTTTCTTTGCTTGTATTCATGCTAGTTGTAAGTTATCTGTAAGGCTCTTGGATTATCATCTGTCATTAGTTCTTGTTATGCATTTGATTATTTGGTAGTGTCAGATTTCAGTTTAACTTTTGGGATTTAATCACGTCGTGCCATAGTCGGCACTTGGGGGGCGGCATGTTAGATTCACACAGATGCGTGCATCAAAACCTTTTGATTATAATTAATCCTGTAATTCAAGTCATAACTGTTCTATCTCATCAAAGGTCGTGGTAAAGTCAAATTTGCATCTTGCCGTATTTGTTTGCCTCTGTTAATATTGGAAAGGAATTTGTAAGCTTCCCTTAATGCTTTAAGCGGATGGATACATTTTCTACTAGAACTTAAGCCGACTTAGCATATTTGGGGAATCATGGGTTTATGGATTTCGTTCAATTGCCTCATTGAGAGAGCTTAGCATTAAGATTCTTAGAATAAGTATTTATTCCTACGTGCGACGCTCCGATTGGCTACGCAGGATCGCCTCAGCCAATAGTGTTTGAGCTTGCCCCTCCTTGATGAATTTGCGAGTTCGGCTCGTTGTAATTTCAGAGTTAGTTAGATACAGAGCCTCGAGGAAGCAAGTTCAGCTATGCTTTGTGCTAGTTTGCGTTCGGTCTAACTCCCTGGTAAAGACGTTTCAGGTTGTTTTGTGCTACGGTTACGCGCAATTCGCTATTTTCGCGTGGCCAATCCAAGCTTTTGTAAAAAACCATCGGTCCATCAGTGACGTTGTAATCGTTGTTACTCAATATACTCGTGTTTCTTAAGTCTTGTCTTCACTCCAACAACTAACTGAACCCAAGTCAAGGGTTATTAAGTGGCAGTTCCGGCAATCCCATTGAACCGGAATTCGCAGTGGATTAATTGGGGGCCCCATTCGTGGAAGCCTCTTATCAGTTAATCGTACAAAAAAACAACTCGGATATCTTCGGAACACGGTAGCTGAAAGCAACCCACCACCCTTTCTTACCTATATGAGTAAGAAAAAGATAGCCATACAAGAAATTATATTAGTAGGCATGTTTAGCTGGCAAATGTCATAATTAAAATTAGTCAAGCCTTCTCCAATACTTGCTACTATGTTTATCTCTTTCTTACTCAAGCAATACGTATATCTTCTTGTTCATGTTATCGTATTCCGTAACGAACACCAAAGAGCTGAACGCCGACAGGCAACGACTTGTTAGGCCATTTGAGGATGACAAAATAGAAAGCCTCCTCGGGGCTATAATGTCTTTTGTAATTACGCATAGCAGCATAAATTAATCATATTCTAGCATTTCAAATATGAAAAATGGATAATAGCCTCGGTTTTATAAATAATTTAATAATATTATATGAGACCTTTTGATACTTAGTATTTCAAGAATATAATAAAATCAAATTTGTAACTCGTTTTTATATTACGAGCTGCCCTTTACCTCTTTTCGCCAACCGATCGGAAATTTCCACCTATATAGTAGGTATGGACAATGAGAATCTCGTTAATCCATCCATATAGCAGGTACAAATTATAAATAATAATTAATTATGCCACACCCAGTCGCAAAATCAGTTTTTTAAAATTACTACACTTTAGTTAACACAATAAGCTACACATTCCCGTTCTTATAATTTGAATTTCTGAAAAAAATAGTTTGTTTAAATTCGAGCGGTGTGACTGCAGAGCTGTGAAATGACGTTTTGTTCAAACCCTTTAAATCCCGTAGCGCTCCGTGGTCTAGCGGCATCGATCGATGTGAGCCCAATGTGTATGCAAACGTAGAGGGTTCAAATCCAAGTCCGCCAGAGATTTTTTTAAATTAAACATCCATCCTGTGACTGCAAGAGAGAGACAACCAGAGCAGAAGAGAGAGAGAGATAAATCTACCAAAACAGGGACTTAGAAAAAAATCTGAACAAATTTAAAATTCAAATATTCGCGCGAAATTAAAATGGCCTCCGTGCATGAGAGAGAGAGAGCAGCTTCGATGAGGGAGACGGAAGATTTAGCAGTTGAAATTCAAATATTTTCCGCGAAAATTCAAAATTAAAACGACACCTGTGAGAAGTGCGCGCGCAGAAAACCAAGATGGCGGACACCCGGAAAATTTAAATTCAAAAAATTGAACTTAGAAATAAAATCTGAAAAATTTCCTATAGTAGGTTAATGGAACTCTGGTTAATACATTCATGCGCACCGCCGCGTAATTCCAGAAGCAAATTAAAAATGGCCGCGCGTAATTTAATCGGAGGCTAATGCGTAATTTAATCAGTAGCACATATGTAAATTACATATCAAACTTCATATGTGATTAATTAGATCAAACCGCGAAATTAATTAGATCAAACCGCGAAATTAATTGGGTCAATCCGCGAAAATTCCGCGAAATCCGCGAATAATTCCGCGAATCCGCGAATCAAATAAAAAGTGGAGGAATAGGTGCCCCTGTTCTACTACCTTTATTTTTCAAAGTACACAAAAAGTGTTTAAGATTTTGATCGAGAGAAGAATTAAAATTAATATTTATATAAAAACTGCGCCAAAGATAACTGTTAATAATCTTGTAATAATTTTACAGTCAACCTTTCTTCTTTGAAGGTAGCGAAATCTTCATAAACGCCCCGCTACTGGATTGCGTAACAGGATAATAATTATTATACCAAATTTAAAGTGATGATCTAACCACCGTGACGTGACTACTTGTCATAATGCGCTGTCATCTGTCTCATCTAGCATTACACTTTCCAACTTTCTTCGTCTACCATCATTTTTATAACAAGGTTTTCCATCAGAATGATTTGCCCTTTTAGCTTCACAGTTCTCATTTCGAATGAAATCTCATATAGTGCACGTACAGATTATGGCATAAGCATCATCTGGTTCTTTCTGACATATACATATACATGTCAATAGTATATGTATTGGTGGTTGTTTAGTGTTATCTGCTTTAGTA
Organism: Agriotes lineatus; assembly: GCA_940337035.1. Classification (NCBI taxonomy): domain Eukaryota; kingdom Metazoa; phylum Arthropoda; class Insecta; order Coleoptera; family Elateridae; genus Agriotes; species Agriotes lineatus. The sequence goes on from CALNHX010006852.1 coordinate 5,429, forward strand.
CCTACCTTCCATTATATTATGTATTGGAATATCTTCTCCATTGTGATGATCAAGTTTGTTTTCGATATTATTTTAAATCTCAAGAACATAGAACTATTATCCTGGTGTTGGATCACCATATTTTTGGCCGACATGAGTTGTTTTAAAATATTTCACGTATGCTCATTTCCGTTGTTTAGTATAGTTTAAAAGATGTTTATCCGACATTTGAATACACGTAACAGCTGCGGTTTCATTCTTTAGGGCTGCCTATACACCTGTGCCGCATACACGTTGTTTAATTACAAGGTTCTTGATCATTACTCTACTTGTCGCATTTTTTTCTTCCTTCGTCATCCATACACTTTTATTCGTCGTCATTTGATTCGACTTTTCTACCACTAAGATATATATATATATATGTTAATACCCAGACTGAAATTCAACTCCCAAACTTAGTAGGTACCTTTAAACAACAAAACTGCTCTAGGGATATGCGGCAGTTCGAACCCCACCGTCGTGAGCCTCATTGAAATGAATCTTTTATTGTCCCGCATTGGGTGTCAAATTGAAACAAGTCGTTTTGAAGCCCCTTTGCCGGGACGTTAAATTCAAATGAGTCGTCTCGTCCGCTCACCCAGCAAAATACGATAACAACGAACGGTAATTTCAATAAATGAAAACTCACTTCAAGTAAAAAGAATGACTATATAATACATAGTAGTTGCTTATACAATAGCTTAGCAATAAGGAGTAAACTTATATAATAATATAATGATAGAATAAACTACTTATATCTTCTCTGTATAATTTCACGCGATTGAGGCAAGTTGCATGTAGACACGTTATGTAGTTTCTCTAACCCATCGGGAAGGGCCAACCGCTTCTCTAATTTTGCTGCTACTTGCTCCTTCGTTAGCACGAACTGTAGTGTGTCGATTACATCGCTTACTTGTTCTTGCTCCACACAGCTACAGGAAACAGGTATTAATTTTTCAAGTAAATTATGAGCTAAGCATTTTAAAGAAAATCTACTTACAGTGGGCAAGGATTAGTTGGGATAATTGCTTCTATCGCGTGTACATTAGATGCCACTGCATCTTCATGTATATATTCCACTTCGCTCTTGCCTTTCATCACCTTGAAAGTATAGATATTGATAATAGGTATACAAATAAAATTTTAATATAATTGTCCCCGTAAAGAGGGGCCCAATACTTACTACCCTGCTTTTTCTGCTTATAAAATACTTTTAGAATTAGGTTGCTTATTTGTTCTTCCAGCATATTTAAATGTAGGACGACATTGTAGTCGTTTATTTCTGTATTGTCACCTGTAGACCATTTTATTTAATACATTTGAACAGAGTTTTAAGTAGTTAAGATAAGTAATGACAGTAATCTTAAGATAAATATGTTGTAAAGTGAGATTTGAACAGTCAACCAAAAACAATAAGGTTTCATAAATAAAGTCTATGGCCTCTTCAAGCTTTTCTATCTTTTTGTTTTTAATGGAACTATGGTTTCTGTGGTCTTTGATATCAATGATAAAATAAAAACTACGTTTATAAAAACTGTACCATAATTTTTTTAAATTATATCTCTCGGTTCCTTCACTGAAGCACAATCGATGTTTAAGGGAGTTAACAATTTTTGTTCTAACGAAAGAGTAAATTTATTTGCTTTTAACAATCCTGTATTATAAAGTCGACATACATATATTGAAACTGAACTTGTAACGGGCTAGTTCGTGTCACCTTCGTATTTAATAATCACCCTGCTAGGTTTAATCCAAACTGTATTTCTTTCATTATAATAATTAGATTAAAACTTATTTTGCATTTTAAACATGCAACGAGTGTTTCGCACGTCAGGTTGTGCCAACGCAAACCAGCTGATTCAGTCGCTGCGGCTATTAATAGAATCAAAGCAAGTTGTGCGCGAACGGAAGCGCGAGAAGTCAGTCGCTTGCTAATAAGCGACCTGTGCGTTCGTCCAAACAAAAGAGACGCCACGCGAAGTATTATAAAGTGCGATTGACACCCGTATGCACAGTCGTTTGCCAGCGACTCGCCGGAATTTCGCTATAAATAGTAATGTTGACGGCACTGTACGTCTATGTCAAATTCGAGGTTATCAGCCTAGGTTTTCATAAGTTGATATAGACGTACAGTGCTACCAACATACTATTCATAATGAAACTCCTGCGAGTCGCCGGCGAGGCACTGGCGAACGACTATGCATACGGATGTGAGAGTTGCCGTGTGGACCTTCGTTAAGTGTAGTCGACGCCTCGTTACCCTTGAGCGATGCCTCGAGAGCAGATAACTACCTTGGAATCAATACCGAAGTACCGATAATTCTTCATAGCCGAAAACCGCTATTCTAGCTTCAAACAAGCAGCGATGTTGTCAATGCACGAGACCCATTTGAGCAAGTATAAAGCAAGGTTAGTTATTATAAATAAAACTCACGCTTGGGTGCCCGCTACAGGAAGTTGGTAAAACTAGAAGCGTAACTCGTAAATTACGCCAAATTGCATTGCCCTTGGTGCTTGTCAGTACATCACTGTGCCGACACATCCCGGCAGCCTGATTTCAGCTACCGCAGAGCCGTATTAAGTAAATTTTTACTCGAGATTAGGCCTTGTTCGCATCATTTGTGTTTTTGACTTAGGGCGGTTGCAGAAAGCAATGTTAAGTCTGTGTTAGCTAACATTGCGTCAAAGTGAACAAAAACGAATCAAATCTCAAATCTTAATGGTAACTAATACATTAGTAAACAAAATTTGATGCGATTTAGTTCACTTTGACGCGATGTTAGCTAACACCAGACTTAACATTGCTTTCTGCAACCGGCCCTTAGTGTTGCGCATTGATAATCACGCTCATTTTTAAGGTGTATCTAAGCAGATAAATTCAGACTTAAGCTCGTGGACATTTCTTAGCTATTATTGATAGAGTATAAAACATTTATATATTACCACTGTATAATCCGTTCCCTACCTTTTTGGGACAGAGTTGGCAATGATTTTTTCTTCTCATGACTAACTGATTCGGTGATGTAGCGGATGCAACTTTTTTTTCTGCCAGTGTCTGTTCGACATTTTCTTGCCACCACATTGCCAGATTTATTATTTTAATATTCGTAAGAAAATAAATAATTTATCAAGTGTGTAAAAATAATTTTAATTTTCCGTCAAAGAAAAAGTCAAAATCCCAAAATAATTTTGTTCCAACAAAAATTTACATTAAATGATGCTACTTCCAATTTAAAAAAGACAGATCAGATTTAAAAGAACACGAGTTGATGTGGAGACTAGAGAATATATTTACTGTACGTTAAAAAATGAAATTTTGGAAAGGAAAGCAATCCAGCGTAATGTATAATAATTTACTACCTACCTACTTATTACTATTTTTAGTGTTGAAATGTTATGTGATTTGACAAGATATTTACATTTTTCATATGTTAATTTCTATAAGACCAATATAGCTCAATGCTCTACTAAATTTATTTGGCATCAGTTTGTGACGTTTTTATCTTTCCACACCAGCAAGCAAGCAAGCATGCAGCAAGCATGTATATTAAGTGGCATATTCATAACATGTACACAATTCTTATCCAAATTGCAATAAACATTAATATTGAATGATTTTCTTATGCATTAGTTCTCATTTTCGTTTCTGTCGTCAATTGTCAAATCATTTAAATTTTGCATCCGTAATTTAAGGAAACAATGTACCTATTCAGAAAATATAACCTTAAACTGAAAACAACCCACCTAACACAAAAGTGTCAATTTCCATTAGGGAGTTTAGTTGCCACAGAGGTACTGCCAACAAAATTACTAAATGTTCATAGCCTCACCTGACCTTTTTGGGTCATGAACGGCATATACCGGGTGCTGACTTGCGCGACGCACCATAGGAATTTGCATAGTAAATTCTTTATGTTCAATTATTTGCTACCTTAATTATTTTAGAGCTAAAGTGTAAATACATTTTTTGTAGAGAAAAAATACTGCATCCATTCATACTGTTGCTATCAATTTTTCATTTTCCGGAACAGAAAGAATGCAAAAAATCAAACTAGCATTTTTACAAAAATCAGTGATGCATGGAATTATTGAAACAAGCCAATGCCGACGCAAGTGAGTGCGGGGCGATCATCCAGTCAAAATATTGAACGTAATGTCGTTTTTCGACGACTGACATCGAAAGTAGATTTTTCTCACTGACATTTGACAACAGAAAGTTGACATTTGCCGCTGAGCGTGCGTTTTCATCTTTTTGCCGCTCGCCGAGCGTTTTGGGTTTCCGCGTGAACAAAATAGGTAGCCACGTCCGAATGTTTCCTTGACAACGCCGTCATCTGTGGAAATAATCGCGTCACATGTCATATAGACTGCGCGAGTAATGTTAACTTGATTGTCAATTAATTTTTGCAATAAAACGAAATTTGATATTTCCTTTAATAATATGCTCAGTCGTCGAAAAAATAGTATGTATGTTTCGAGCTAAAAGTGCGCTTGCCGCTTTTGCACGATTGCTGGTTTCGACTTCGTCTCAACCAGCAATATTCATGCACAAGCGGCAAGAATGCACTTTCAGCTCTTAACATACAATATACTATTTCTCGTTTTGTGTAAGTTATGAACCTCATTATTGCACCTTCAATTATTTAATAACCTGCCTGTAGTTTTAAACCTAATGTATCAGTCTATTAATAGTTGTACTGTTTGGAATTTGCCGATACGGATGTTTTACAATAAGCAAAGAGCTGACTTAACAAACGTCCACTGTAAAACAATTTTTGTTATGGATAAGGTCCAGGTACCTTAGAGACATTAAGCAGAACATAATTAATAATGAATTATCACAAACGTCAAACATCAATGACAAACAAACAAACAACACATATTGTCGCTCCGTACGCACTTGCGTTGGCATTGGCTTGTTTCAATAATTCCATGGCATCACTGATTTTTGCAGAAATGGATTTTTTGCATTCCTTAGGATCCGGAAAATGAAAAATTGATAGCAACAGTATGAATCGATGCAGTGTTTTTTCTCTACAAAAAATATATTTACAATTTAGCTCTAAAATAATTAGGTGAGCAAATAATTTAATATGAAGAATTTACTATGCAAATCCCTATGGTGCGTCCCGCAAGTCAGCACCCGGTATATCCTTTTTATGTATTTCCATGCATATATGTTCTTTTCCAGAGTATATGTATTTTCATGTACTGTTTGGTTTTTATTTCTTGCAAGATTTGCATGTATGATTACAGAATTATAGGTGATAACAAGGAGGGCGGAACAAGCCATATTTATATTTTCCTTAACCGCGCTGAGCTTAAGAGTGGGTCTTGTGCGTCTACACTGAGTTAACTAGCAAACAAAGGGCAATCTGAATTAATAGTACAGTAGAGTATAAGGTAAGGGACAGATCCGTATTATAAACTACATATGACAGAAACACCTTATTGTTTTTAAGCCCTTTCCAGTTAAAGGTTCTACGAAAAAAAACAAATTTCTTAAGCATTGTTTAGGAGTCTTTGATGTTTTGTTCCAGTGAGAGTGTATCATCTCTGCTTTGGTAATTCTCATTGATCATACGAAACTTTAAATGACTAGGACATTTTCTCAATGATATCTTAATAGAGTCTATATGATTTATTGTTATTTATAAAGTGCAGCGCAGTTCCCCGTATTTTGAAGCTAAGTAAGGATTTCCAAAGGTGCAGCAATAAGGGAAGGTCCAAATCTCAGAGCTGAGCACCATACACATTTCCAGAATCTGTGAAAAGGATTTTCCATGGTGCAACCTTATGAATATACCATAGGCTGATGACTCATCGTGGTGGCGTCCTAAATAAATCCCCACGAGCATCTAAATACCCAATAAGCTTGTTATATGGCGTAAATGGGAATATACCGATAACGGCAGTCATTGTGGTACTGGCAGTTTATAGGAAAGAGATGTGTAACGATTAAAACAATCTATAAAACATTTTCATTTTCATATGCCACTTTATGACCACGAATAGCGAACATTATAACTATATTTTATTTTCATTAGCAATATCGGTTCTGTTTTTGCTCTATCAGTCTCCCCTCTAAGGTTTGTTAATCATATTATTTTTTTATATAATAACACCTAAACTATGTATTCATTTGGTATATCCAACTCTACCCATCCATTTTTTGTTATTAAACTAAAATTGAGGTGCATTCATTCAAGCGTTATACCGTAGTATCTGCAAAAGAATGCATAAAACCGCGTATCGACTCCAAATATATATACATATTGACTGAATTCAACGATTGTTGTGGGTTGATTTTATTTCCAAAACTACTTCTTCAGAATTTAATATAAGAAAAAATAACACTAGGGCACAATGAATACCATCAATACAAATGTCTTCTGATTTGACATAATTCAAGCAAGTAGCTTCCAGTCTCAATAAGAATAAGCTCGATATGTAAAGCGGAATTCGGTTCAGTTTAAAAATGATGTCACTCTAACGGTTCAATGTTTCTTGCAGTGACTTAATTTCAGCGATTGATGTTCATACTTATCCCATACCTCATTGTTTAACATCAGTAGATGTGCCAAAACTAACCTAAAAGTTGTAAAAACGGCACGTCGTCGCATTTGCATTTCATAAAAAGATTATTGATTCCCAAATACAGTTGCTTCAAAACGTCCTGTGTTTTGTTTAACTCGTTTTCAACGCCATCTGCCTTCAAATAGTCTTTTAATTTTAAGAGTATGCGATGTTATCAGTACTGACCTCCCTTGTTGCTTGCTCAAGCTCTTTTCTCAGCCCTTCCAAATTATGCGATTGCTGGTGAGATCTTTTGATATTTAATTTTCTTTGAAAATCTGAAATTATTTGTAATGTTTACTACTTTCTTCATGTTTTTAAATTTTCCAATTACATAAACAGAAATGTAACTTTTAAAATCTAAACACATGAACACATAACGTTCAATCCAAATGGGATTACAAAAACATATATATTACCTATATTATCGTGGAGTGGAACAAGACCTTCAGTTAATTCGCCAGTTTGCTGATAAAGCTCGTTAATGCAGTTAAGCATGGAAAAATTTTCCTCCTCTTGAATCACATATTTCCTGTAGATACGTTTAATGTCGGTGGATCCCGCAAATCCCTACAACCAAACTTTCAAACACATATTTATACACCTAGAATTTTGGAAACCATAATATCAGCTAGCATTTGCTGGCAGTGCTCCAAGTGCTCTTCCATTTCTTTTCTTTGGCGCTCTCTTTTCTCAATTAACTTCTTACCTTGGTCGACCATAATTCTTTTTTGCCCTTTGACTGCTAGAAATTGTCCCAATTTAAAGTAGTTATCCTCTATTCGCTTCAAATTAATCATTTCCTGTAAGAAATCGAAACTAAAAATCATACTAAAATGTACAGGGTATCTTATGCTTTTATAAGATTTGCGTACTCAATAATTAAGAATGAGGTCGAATTGAATAAGAAACTAAATACTGTTTAAGTATCTAACCGGTGGCTCACTCCTTTAATATTTAACAAAATCAAAATGACCAATTTTTAGCTATGATTCGTTATTGAATCCGATATATACATAATTGGACGAGTGACCTGATTTTCTAGTACGAAATCGTGTTGGGCCTTTGATCGCAGCACTTGCAACTTTGTAAGCCACTCTTCTCTTTCGTTATATGCAATGGTAGCTTGCTCGATTAGATCTATCATAAACTGCTTTCCTTTGCTCAAATTCAAGATCAGCTTGTTCCACACTTTGTTGAAATTTATCCTAAAAAATAAACCCTTATTATTATTCTCAAAACTTAAGTTCACAGATATAATACAAGACATATTTACATACAGAATTTGATTTTAATATGACACATCTCTAAGAAATCTACACTTCAAACGCTATCTAAGAAGCTTACATACATGAAAATTTTTGGAGATAAATATAGAAACCTGGACTACATCACTCCACCTATGTCAACTGCTGGGTCGGGTGAGTAGCTGAGCAGCTGACACAACTATTCTCAAGTCTGGATAAAAGAGAAAGGTTGGTAGAACAAGTTATCAGCCTACCTAAAAACATGGAGGAATTATATGGAACGACGGAAGATATTAAAACGATAGAGGAATCGTTCGCGTCATCAAGTGATGCAATAATAAAAGCATCGTTGAGAAAAACTACGAGGACAAAATCTAGGTCCTTACGTAGCTGAAAGTCGATTATCATCGCATAGGGTGGGTGATTTATGCGTATTCTGTTATTTCAGAGCAGGACGGAGAGCCGGAGCAGAATGTAAGTAACTTATCGAGGTTAGTATGAGCGCAACTTTCTATTGTTTTAGTATACCGGCGTCGGTTCAACAAAATTACATAGCAGACTAGCAGTCGTAGAGATAGCTGCCGTGTGTGATCTATCATAGGTGCTAGCATGAATGCATGATAGAATAGTATATTACGTAACAAATTTTAAAAAGTTATATTTTTCTGAACAAGTGTGGCTGGTTTGAGTACGAGCGTGAGCGGTCATACGAGTTCAGTAAAACTGCTTTTCTAACGTGTTCCGTATAATTCATTCACGATGTTTCCTCTTCCCAGGTAGCCTGTTTATGTTTTTATTAACTCGCATGCATGAATTGTGAAGGAAGTTAAACTGTGAGATAGGATGCAAAAATGTAACTGGCAACAATGCAAGCCTTCTAAAATCATAACCACAAATTGAAAAACTACATAACCTAATATTGTCAAGTCTAGTTATTTCGCATGTGTACCAACAAAAATATTACCCTAACATAGTCTGCTCAAAGGAGAAAACTAAGGTACTATATTTATACGAGCAAGCTCGTCCGCCATTTTGAGTCACTGGAAGTGGCGGCAAATTCAAATTCTAGTTACTTTCTAATTAGCATACGGTAAGGCGAAATAACAACGATAATATCATTTAATTGTACCATCTTAAAAAAGATTGGTTTTTAAACAAATAAAAAGAAAACAGACAAAATCGAAACATAAAACACTGTTAACTAACACGCAAGTGATTCAAACTAGAGAGTAGGGATGGGCGCGTGACGTGAAAACAGTCGTGTCACGTCGTGTCACGGCGTGTCACGTCGTGAACGTGACTAATATTTGAAAATCGTGATGTGAACGTGAGTGAACGTGAGTGAACGTCAGTGAAAATTTCCAAGGCGTGATTCACGTTTCACGTTAATTTCACGTTAAATATTTAGTAACGAATAAAAAACTGCAGGGTGCAGCAACTTTTAAATTCATTAAATCACAAATTGTGCCAAACAAGTTACATTATGTGGCTATATTTTTGGACCCTAATTATAAATCCATAAAGTTCATACCTTCACATAAAAGAGAAGATTATAATGCAAATAAAACTATAGATGATAATGATGAAATACATAGCAAACGACTCAAAACATCAGCATCAGATTCTTATCTTTCTACACTTAGAGATAGCTCTGACGATGACACATGTAATTAGGATGATGTCGAAACAAAACTAAATTAGTATGTTAAATTAAAATTCGGAAATGTAGATGACATTTTAGGATTTTGGAAAAACAGTGTAAATACGCCACTGTTAAAAAAACTTGAGAAATTTTAAACATACCGGCAAGTTCCGCTACAAGCGAAAGAGTATTTTCTACAGCTGGGCGAATTTTAGAAGAGCGCAGAATTCGACGTAACGCTGAAAATGTTGATTACATATTATTTTTAAATCAACATTTTAATGTGTAGATGTGTAGATGAACTTATTATTCTAATAAAAGTAATGGTTTGTTTTTTATACTCGGCTAACGCTGAAAATGTTAATTACGTTTTGTTATTAAACCAAAAATGTATTGTGTAGATATATATGTAGATGATATTTTTAAACCAATTTATTGTGTACTTGTGTAGATGAAATTATTATTCTAATACAAGTAATATTTGTTTTGTATACTCGCTTTAACGCTGAAAATGTTGATCCTTGTACGTAAAAGTACTTTCAAACCTACGAATTAAAAGTGTTGCCTAGCAACATATACCTTCTGTACTCTTACCAATAAGGGAAACGTCAATTCCAATGACAGCTTTTAGTATTAAAAGTAAAGTCTTTGAAAACAGCTGCAAGAAATATATTTGCGAGAAATCAGTATTTATCCCTTGTCGAAGTTATTGTAGTCAATTTTCATTTTTTTCTTTTTATGTTAACTATTCTGATTGCAACATATCACGTAAATTATGTCAGGTGCAAAACATATTTTTAGTTCTCTTTAAGGTTTTTTCATTGGTTTTAAATTTGAACATTCTGTTCTATCTGAATTTAAATTTTGAAATAAAAGCTGCGTGTCACGTCGTGAGTGGCGTGTCACGCCGTGAACGTGAGTGAACGTGAGCGTGAACGTGCGTGAACGTGACTGTTTAAAGCAAGCGTGAAACGTGCGTGACGTGAGCGAAAATTCACTCACGCGCCCATCTCTACTAGAGAGCTTCAATAGTACCTTTGTTCAAACAACAGTGACGAGTGACAGAACTCAACAGAACTGACAAACACAGTTGACAGCACAGAACAACACCTACACACTGTATATAGATTTAAATAACCACACTTGGATGAAGACTGTAGTTATAATTAGCATCGTAATGGAATGCACCAAGATTTAAATCAGCATGCAGTGTTCGTCTGGATTGGATAGTACGTACTCCCAGCGGTTTCTAGTCTTGTTTGGTTGACAGACGACAGAACGCACGGTTACCGGTCAGCGCAGCCAATGGCTTGGCGCTAAAATCCCTGTGACACAAAATCTAGTGGGATAAGCTTGCCTGGTTAATAAAGCACTCTAGAGAAAACGTCACGAAAGGATTATATACTATTTTATCGCATTTCATAGGGAATTTAAAACATTAAATTTCTATATAAAAGTGACACTAAATGTCAGAACATAACCAAACTGAACAGAACTCATTTCTATATACTGAGGCACGATAACCAACTCCAGTGGATGTTATGCGTTTGGTAGTATCGAACGGTAGAGATGGGAGCGTGACGTGAATACAGTCGTGTCAAGTCGTGTCACGGCGTGTCACGTCGTGAACGTAACTAATATTTGAAAATCGTGACGTGAACGTGAGTGAGCCTGTGTGAAAATTTCCAAGGCGTGATTCACGTTTCACGTTAATTTCACGTTAAATATTTACTAACGATTAAAAAACTGCAGAGTGCCCCGAATGCACGTTTTATTTTTAAACCAATTTATTGTGTAGATTAATTATTATTCTAATAAAAGTAATGTTTTGCTTTGTATACTCGACTTAACACTGAAAATGTTGATTACGTTTTATTTTTAAACCGGGTCCCAGGTGGTGTAGCTTGAACAAGCGTCCACGTTCGATCATAACAACATCATGACAGTCGTTAGTGGAGTTGGAAGTCCCCATAAATGCAAAGCGACGCCTATAATTGGCCCAACGGCTGTTGGCTGAATGCGAAATAAATAAATAAATTTATTGTGTACATGTGTAGATGAACTTATTATTCTAATAAGAGTAATGTTTTGTTTTGTATACTCACCTTAACGCTGAAAATGTTGATCCTTTTACGTAAAGGTACTTTTAACCTACGAATTAAAAGTGTTGCCTAGCAACATATACCTTCTGTACTCATACCAATAAGGGAAACGTCAATTCCAATGACAGCTTTTGGTATTAAAAGTAATGTCTTTGAAGACAACTGCAAGAAATGTATTTGCGAGAAATCAGTATTTATCCCTTGTGTAAGTTATTGTAGTCAATTTTCATTTTTATTTTCTTTGTATGTTAACTATTCTGATTGCAACATATCACGTAAATTATGTCACGTGCAAAACATATGTTTAGAGTTTTTTTCGATGGTTTTAAATTTGAACATTCTGTTCTATCTGAATTTAAATTGTGAAAGAAAAGCTGCGAGTCATGTCGTGAGTGGCGTGTCACGCCGTGAACGTGAGCGTGAACGTGAGTGTTTAAAGCAAGCGTAAAACGTGCGTGACGTGAGTGAAAACCCACTCAGGCACCCATCTCTACCGAACTGTATTATTGGTGCCACTCTAATAAGTCTGTGTCAAATAGAATAAGTTTTAAGTCAGTTTTGACACAGACGGGAGCAAAACCTAACCTGCTAACTTTGAATATGACATAAACGGACAGTGCCGCTAACAATACACTTAAGTATTGCCAAACATAAAACGAATCGTCGTTACTAAGCTGTAATGGTTGCTATGGTGCAAAAACCAATATATTTATTGGTATAAAGGCGTGGTAGAAACAGTTACCCGCTTTGTTTTCAGTATTTAATTATAAGTAGTATTAGCTAAAATTGTTTCTTTTGCTGAAAATATATATATATATATATATATATATATATATATATATATATATATATTCTGCTGTTCAGTTGTAGGCAAACAAATTAGATTTTTATTCGAGTACGTTTGTGGAGCTCACACTTACAGCTTAGAATGAGTCCAAGGTCAGGTTCTGGGTTCTTCAACGGTTTTCCTAACTTCAAACTGAGATAAGTACAACAAAAAAAGATCTCATTGCTATTGAGCTAGCTGGAAATAAAAAAGAAGCAAAACTAATTAATAAAAACGTTGTACCACAACAAGCCTCCCTATTACAATTTGGCATCCTAACGTAGGGTCAAAAAGTAGCCCATTACAGTAGTCCGAAAATGTAGCAGATAAACAGTAAACGAACATATAGAAACGAAAGAAATCAGACAAGAATGCGGGCTATGTCCAACACTCTTTAATTTTGACATAATGATGCAAATTAGGAAGTAGACTATAACACTTTCGACAAGTCAAAAAAATTAAATTAGCTAGTGAAGTCCACATATAGATATCTAAATCCATAAAAACATCTCGATGTCGAGTCGAAATAATATGGAAAATCAAGCACATCAATGTAAAACCTGTGTAAGGCCTATTTTTAAGTACGCCCCAGAGACGAGAGCTAAGACAGCAAAGACTCAAAATACTATGCGGAAAACGGATATTAAAATCCTCGAAGCTATAACAGGACATAATACTAGATAGATTTAGAAATGATACAATTCATGAAGGCCACCTGGGTGGTTGAGTGGATTTGTAGTCTGCATAGCAACCAGGTGGACATGGGTTCAAATCTGGCCGTAACCGAGAATTTTCTCGAAGCGGCAGTTGATTTAAACTCATTAGTTAAGTTAGCTGTAAGTTGTCGAGTGTGTGGTATGTTTGCATGCGGAGGAGCGTAATGTAAGTCGCATGCGGCGCATTACCTCCGTTGCACTTCCCGCGGGGTGTGAATGGTCCTCGACACCGAAAGGTATAAGAGAGTCTATAGATTGAATGAATGAACAATCCATGAAACTTGTGGTATTCAGGATGTAGTCAGATGGAGCAGAATAAGCTGAAGATTTTCGTGAGATTATGTGAAAAGAATAGATAATACCAAGCTCTCAAAAAAAAATACACAAAACGGCCACCTGGAAGACTACTAAAGTGGTAGCATAAAAGCTGGACATCAGAATTACATGACATCTAAGAGGAAACATATAAAAGAGAGGATACCAACCTAAATTAAGAGGAAATAGAACTACGTGCTGGAGATCATACATACTGAATGGTCGACTCTTCCCCGGAGCAGACTGTGGCTATGGCCACGAACTACTCACCATTGAAATCAAAATGTGAAATAATTGCCGGATGACTCGATGACATTACTAGAAAGCAATTTACAACAAAGGTAATATAAAGAAAATAAGAAAGAGTTTGATAATATTCAACATAAGATCTCTTAGATCAAAAATCCTTCAAACTTGCCTCAATGATCCTAATAATCAAGAAGAACAAACGAAATTCTATTCTAAAAGAAGGAGCAAATCAGAAGTCGATGGAAGAAACATTACGAAGAGTTGTTAAACCAAGACTATATGGTTACTATATAGGTACTATATCATAATTAGTGTCATTCCCCAGTAGGAGCTGTATAATAACTTAGATAGGTTCTCCAGAAATTATAAAACGAAGAAACGGAAAGCAGCTGCATTTGATGGAATTCCAGCAGAGATCCTGAAGGCTGATTCATGTTAAAAACAATTTTTATCTAATATGAATAACCGAATGCGCACAATAAAATTTTTAATGATAAACTCTGTATGGAAACTAAAGGGAAATATCGATCTTATCTCTATTGCTAGAAAAGTACTTACCAGAGCTTTAACAAACAAATTAACTCCGATCATACAAAAATTACTTCCAAAATTACGAAATTCCTTTCCTCCGAATCGTTGCTTAGACAGTTGCAAGAGAAATCCAAGTCCGGTAAAAAATAGCCACGTTTCTATGGCCTAGGCCGGTAGCATTTAGCAACGCTTGTGATTCGTGTTATACGTTGGTAGTATTGAAGTATATTGTTATTGGCGCTGTCAGTCGATGTCAAATTCGAGGTTAGCACGTTAGGTATTTCGTCAGTCTGTCACAAACTGATGTGAAACCTAACCTGGAATTTGATCGTCACCACTTAATTACTGCCAAAGGTACAACAATTCCAACATTTTTAAAGCAAATAGTTAGGGATAACCTATATACAGTGTGGAAATAAAGTAACGGATAAATTCATTAACTTCATTGATATTCATTTTTATAAAAAAATCTAGGGTGTAGCGATTTTGACCATAAGGAATATATTCAGCTGCTTTTCAGTTTTTTTATGTCATTTGTTTTAAAAGTTATGACGTCATCAACTTTTTTTTAAATGACAACCAGTATTTTTTATTATTGATTTTGGTAGTACTTTTTATGTTGTTTTCAATGATATAAAATTTTCAATATGTTCTATTTGAAAAATCGATAAAAATGGTCTTAAAATTTAAATATTAAAAACCAACGAAACGAGCAAAATAAATCTAGTTATCTGTGGATAACACAAAAAAAAATTGTTACATGTCAGAATTAAACAATTTGTAAATGTCAGATCAAAATAAGCGTCTTTTGCTTTTTCTAAAGCGAGACACAGAGAATTGATTTTTTATTATTTATTATTGTATTTTTCAATTGTTTTTTTAAATTTCAATAAAAACGAATGTGCCGCCAATGACTTTCATCAAACGTATCTAGCTAGATATATTTTGCTCATTTCATTGGTTTTTAATATTTAAATTTTAAGACCATTTTTCTCGATTTTTTTCAGATGTAACATATTGAAAATTTTATATCATTGGAAACAACATAAAAAGTACTACCAAAACCAATAATAAAAAATACAGGTTGTCATTTAAAAAAAAGTTGATGACGTCATAACTTTTAAAACAAATGACATAAGAAACTGAAAAGCAGCTGAAAATATTCCCTATGGTCAAAATCGCTACACCCCTTCGAGATTTTTTCATAAAAATGAATATCAACGAAGTAATATAAAGGAAAGTCACAACCCGGCCTAATCAACGCAGAGCCGTAACCACTGGTAATAAGAACTTGAAATTTAGTTGGACGGTTCAATTTGTCACATAAAGTAAAAAGGGTTTTTTTGAAATTCGACCCCTAAGGAGGAGAAAAGGGGTAAAATGTGTATTTACGAATTCCTCAATATCTCTTAGGCCCGATGAGATATCGAGTTGGCGTGTACTTGCAAAGATTGTCAATGCAAATTCCTAGAAAAGTATTTCAGGATTTTCCCCTAATCAACCCCTAAAGGTGTGAATCTGGATTAGGGGTGAATTAAAGAACCCTTTATATGTTCCGTGTTTGTTTAGTTATAGCATTCTTTTTTACCAAATAGAGTATTTTTACAATATTTAGAAAGGGGTTTATTTTTTTTTGAAATTTTACCCCAAAGGGGTGAAAAGGGAAAAATTGGAAAAGGGTAGGGGGTTAAAATTTCTAAAAGGATTTTTTTTTAAATTCCACCCCTAAAGGTGTGAAAAGGGGTAAATATGTTTTCACGAATTCCTTAATATCTCTTAGACCAGACATTCGAGGTGAATCGCCTGTATTTTTTGAGTTAGAGCATTCTTATTAGCATATAGATGTGTTTTTAAATCCTTTTTCGTTGACCGCTTGTTAATTTCAATATTAATGAATTATTTTTCCTAAAAAAGGATGGATTAATAGACGTCATTAATACACTGTTTTTGATTAATACACTCTTTTTCATTAATTAACTGTTTTTTAAAAAAGGGTGGATTAATAGATCTATTAATACACTGTTTTTTATTAATACACTATTTTTCATTAATTAACTGTTTTTGTGATTTTGATGTTTTGATGATATCTTGCATGGAGGTTAGTTGTATTAATCAAATTTTTCGCCACAAAAAAGATTTTGCGGTCAACGAAAAATTTTGTAATCAACTCGTTTGTTAACACACTTGTTGGTTAAATAACCATTAAAAAGTGGTTTAAAGATTTTTTAAAATTTTACCCCTAAAATGGTAAAATGGATAAAATGGAACCGGGTAGGAGGTTCAAATTATCGATTTTTTTTCGCTGTTGGTTTATTTCGGGATAATATGAACTTTGGTAAAAATAATTTTTTGAAATATAACCCCCTAAGGGGGTGAAAAGGGATAATCTCTATTTTCACGAATTCCTCAATATCTCTTAAACCCGATAAGATATCGTCTTGGTATTTACTTGCAAATGTTTCCTATACATATGTCTGAAAACGTATTTTAGAAATGTGCTCTAATCCTCCCTTAAAGGTGCGAATTTTCATTTGTAGTAAATTACAGAACCCATTGTATCTCCTGTGTTCGTTGAGTTAGAACATTAATTTTTGGCATTTAGATATATTTTTAAATTTTTAGAAATAGGCTTAAAAGTTTTTTTTAATATTGTTCTGTTACAACGTATATGAATAAAAGATCAAGTACTGATTCAACAACGCAAAGCCGTAATAATCCTTGATATCAGGAACTTGAAGTTTGGCCGGAAAAGCCCTTCCGTTACGTAGGTAAGTGCTAGGAAAGGAGTTTTCGAATTTCCCCTGTAAAGGGAAGAAAAGGGGTAAAATGTCTTCTCACGAATTCCTCAATATCTCTAAGGCCCGATAATACAGGGTCCGGCAGAATGGCCTACCTTATTTAAATTGTTAATAACTGTTTCAAATTTTAAAATATTTAAATTTTTGTTTAAAAAATGTAAAGTAAAAATTTGCCAATTTTAGTTACAATATCATTTATTTGTTAATATATTAGGTTTAGAAAATAACATCACCCAAACTCAAGCTTCATTTTCACACTAATACAGATTAACCTAATCCTTAATTTGATTAAATTGATCAAGTTGGGCCTATCAGATAGAACTCTTCGCCGTATATTAAAGGATTTAAAATTTCATCCTTAGAAAGTTTTTGTTTTTAATGTTTTAAAGCCTCTCGGGATCTTTGCCCATATAGCCTCTTATTTATCCACTCGTATCAATGAAATTTAACAATTTTTTTAAGCTAACTATATTTTTATTTTTGAACTAATAATAAACTGCATAAGGATCTTATAGACTTCAAAACTGTTACTGGATAACAGGATGATGATATCGATTGGCATAGGGGTCTGAATACCTAACAGTTTGTTGTAAAATACTGTGCGTTCTGCTGTATAATTAGGACATGCAAAGATTAAATGATTAAATCCGCTACCACTTGATTGCAACTGCAGTAGGGATTTTCTATCATGTTCATTCTGTGAAGATGAGCTGGATAAGTTCCATGGCCTGACTTTATTCTACAAATCGTAGTGTAGGAGTATCTAGATACGATTTTATTATTCCACCATGGCTTATCATTAATCCTTGGATGTATGAATCCATATTGTGTTGGGTGCAAGGCAATATAATTTCTCCAATGCTCATTCCACTGAACATTTAGTATGTCTTGTTTTACTTTTACTAATGCGTTTTCAGTAGTAATTTTTTCCTGGATTAAATACTCTTCATTTTCCGCCCTCTTAGCGAATCTATCGAATATTTCATTATTGAGAATATTAGCATGTCCTTTCACCCAATAAAGTCTTACTTCGATATTGCTCACTTTAAGTATGTTTATTAATTTTTTTATCCTTGATATCACTACGTTGGCCTTTAAAACATGCTCATTTTTTGTAAAGCCATTAGAACGCTTTGAGAGTCGGTCATTATTACCAAGTCCGCTCCCCCATCTTCTTGGTGATGCTCCAAGGCTTTCAGAATTGCTAAAGCCTCCGCTGTGAAAATAGAGGTTTGACGAGGCAACCTAAACATTTTATGTTCTTTGGTGATGGTATTATAAACCGCGCACCCACATCCATCTACTGTCTTGGAACCATCGGTAAAAATTAATGATCCTTTTATCTTAGATCGCTCAGCCCGATACAACTTGTTGTCGATTACAGGGTTCCCTGTGTAATTGGGGAAAGTAATGTTGATATTACTATTGTAAGAAAAGTAATCTAAATAACCGAGCGCTTTCCCTAAAGTATGAATGTTAAATCTTTGACTATATCTTTGCGCCACCGCTATTATGGGAGATTTTTTAAACGCCCAGTAGTCTGTAGTTATATCCAACTTCGCCAAGTATGCAATTTTGTTAGTAATGAAAGAAAAACGAAGGTTACTAAGTTTCATTAAAAATTTTGCAGCGATAAAGCGTCTTCTAAGAGAGAGGGGAGGCTCGTGTGTTTCTACGCGGATTGCTTCTGCTGGTGAGGTTTGCATTGCACCTGTACATATTCTCAATGCTTTGTTTTATATGGTATTTACTTTTTTAAGAACTGCTTTGCAAGCAGAGTCGTATAAAATACATCCGTAATCAATTAAGGATCTAACGTGACTTTTATAGATATTACACATAAAAATATTGTCGGCGCCTCATTTAACTTTTGTCATCATATAAAATTCAAACTTTTTTCACACTTAGCAACTCAATTGTTAATATGCGCTTTCCAGTTTAAGTTATTATCTAAGGTTAGTCCTAAATATTTAAAGTCTGTCTTAATTGGTAAGTTGATATTAGCGAGGGATATTGAATCCACCGCACCGGTATGTTTCTATAGCGTGAGAAGAACATTACTGCTGTTTTGTTGGTTGCCAATTTAAGACCGTTATCATTCAGCCAGTGAATTACATTGTGCATGGTTTCGTTCATTTTTAATTTAAGCGATTCCAAATTTTTATCTTCCAACCAAAAACAAATATCATCCGCATACTGGCAAATGTTTACCTCTTTTGCCATGATTTGATGAAGGTCGATGCAGTAAATATGAAACAGCGTAGGGCTTAATATTGATCCTTGTGGCAAGCCTAATAACACTACTCTAGGTCCCACGAGTCTATTAGTGAAAGATTTAACATATATTCTGCGTTGTCGAAATAGGTTAGTAATATTGCGAGAGGCTTGTGAAGCGATGCCTATTTTGCACATTTTGTCTTCTAGAAGGTCAAGAACCTATATACAGGGACTCTTAACTGAGTTGTAGGCGCCCTCTATGACGAGAAACTCCACTGGTATATATGTGTTATTAGTCAGGCCAATTTGAATATCTGCAACCAAATCTACCAAGGCATGAATCGTTCCTCTGCATTTCCTAAATCCATATTGCTTTCCCGATAGAATGTTTTCCGATTCCAGCCTCCACTCTAAGCAATTCTTTATTAGTGGTTCAAATGTTTTTGTGACACAGGATAACAAGGAGATGGGTCGGTACGAATCAGGAAAATATTTTTTTTATTTGGCTTTAAGACTAGTGCAATTAGAATATTTTTCAACTCATTAACTTGCTCGTTCCCTAACCACATGTCGTTTAAAGCTAAAAGTAGTAGACGTTTTCCGTCACGTGGAAGGTTTAAAAGAAAATCATAAGAAATGTCATCAAAGCCAGGTGTTGTATTGTTTGAATTTTTGAGCGCTTTTTCAAACTCATTCGAAGTAAATGCTTTACCCATAAGTTCGTCGAATTCCAAAATTCGCTCGCTTTTTAGATCAGTGGCAACATATGCAGGAGCCAGTTTGTCTAAGAGTTGTGGAATCCATTCACCATTTTTACAATTATTCTGCAGTCTGAAATACCCCGTGAATTTCCTAACGAGTTTCCACACATTGGAAATGTTCACATTTTTGTTGATACTAGAACATAATTCAACCCAGCTTTTTTCTTTTCTTATACTTTAAAAATCTTTTAGATTATGCAAGTACCTCTTGTAGTTTGACGTAATTTTCTAAAGTTTTAACCCTTTTGTACACCCTGATAGCTTGCCGTCTAATAACCTCTGAGCACTCCTCATCCCACCAGGGTGGGGAAGGTTTGCTCATTGGTACAAATGGATTCTTAATGATAAAAGTTTCATCGGCTGCTGCTCTAATGTTATTTATAACAAATCTAATTTTCGCCCTAGCGCCTTGAAGTGATGGAATGCTGCTGAATTTTACCTCTGTCCTTAAATTCTGGGAATCTTTTGTTGGTGATCTTCCATCTTCTTTTTGGGAATATTATAAAGGGAATGTTATCATTGTTAAGGGCTATTTTAGTTATTATAAGGAAACGATCTGATCCATACGAGTCTTCTAAAATCTCCCAATCTACCTTATACGCTAAGCTAGAAAAAGCTATTGTAATATCTACTGCGAAGAAACCCTCACTTGACCGTGTTATTCTAGTTGGCATCCCTCTATTTAAAAATATTGAATTTGAATTATTTATTGTATCTAACAAGATTAATCCCTTAGGATCATTTTTTGAACTGCCAAATACGGAATAATGTGCATTAAAATCCAGTTCGATTAGATAATGGGCATTAAGCTGAGAAAATAACTCTGCATATTCATCTTGGGTAACCGTTACATAATTAGGGCGATATAATGAAACCACAGTTAAATTAAATTCCTGTAAAAAAGCACCGCATACCATTATATTAGAGATTAGGTTAAAACTAATTTCTTTAAATATTAATGACTTCTCTATTAAATTGGCCACTTTACCGTACCCATCTTGCCGATCTCGTCTAATAACATTATGGAATTTGAAATTGATAACAGAATTTTGTTTCTACCAAGTTTCTGCCAACAGAGCTACATGGACGTTACACTCGGCTAATAATTTGTCCAGATTGATTCGCCGATTGTGTGTTCCATTGTAAAATATTAAATTATTATGTTTTTCTCCTGTACTTATTGAATCAGACCGTGGTTTTTGGGCATATGTGTTTTTTAGATCTTTAAAAAGTGGTTTAGTCTTTTTGAAATGTCTTTTCTGAAGGAAAAAACATGGGGCACACGTAAGAAGGAGTTAAAGAAGTTATTGCTTTTTTCCACGACCGGGAGTAGAAGTCGGTTTCTATAGCATCAAAATTGTGACAGAAGTAAAACATTTACTCCCTAGAGACTAAATAAGACAAAAATTTCCCTAGGGAGTTTTCATTATGATTGACAGAACAATTATGTCAAATTCGAGGTTATCAGGTTAGATTTTGGGTCAGTTTTGACACAAACTGACGCAAAACCTAACCTGCTAACCTCGAATTTGACATAATTGTGAGCTCTTGTCATAATGACTTACAGTGCCACCAACTTTAAAATTTACTATAGGCTACTAATTATAAAATAATTATAACTAAAATGTCAATAAATGACGTTTTTCTACAGCCGTGATTTTAAATTGTTTCCAAGGGTCATATGCGGCGTGCTTTATGTTGTCTATAAAACACGCTACTCCATTTAAAGCACGGAGTACTTTAAGAGTTTATAAAACCTTATTTGTGAAGATTAAAAGTACAGTTATTATATCGGACCGATTTGTATAAGGAGCCCCGAGTGCCCGATTGGAGAGGGGTGGAGCCCGATAGCCCCCTTGGAGAGGGGCGGAGCCCCTAGGGCACCCTTGGAGAGGGGTGAAGCTCCAAAAGCCCCCTTGGAGAGGGGCCGAGCCCTGAGGGCCCCCTTGGAGAGGGGCCGAGTCCCGAGGGCCATCTTGGAGAGGGGCGGAGCTCGATGGCCCCCTTGGAGAGGGGCGGAGCCTCGAGGGCACCCTTGGAGAGGGGTGGAGCTCCAAGAGCCCCCTTGGAGAGGGGCCGAGCCCTGAGCGCCCCCTTGGAGATGGGCCGAGCCCCGAGGGCCCCCTTGGAGAGGAGCGGAGTCCCGAGGGCTCCCTTGGAGAGGGGTGGAGCCCCGACGGCCGCTTTGGAGAGGGGCTAACAAACTCCTCGGCTGTAGAAAAAATATTGAAGCCAACTCGTGTTCTACAGTTTAAAAATCTCGGTCGATCATAAAATTCTCGCTTCGCTCGAATTTTAACATGATCGACCTCGATTTTTAAACCCTCTGTAAAACACTAGTTGCCTTAATAGCTATTTTTCTATAGCACATGTTAAAGTGAGCTTTTATCAACTGAAAACAAAAGGTCAAATTTTACTTTAACAGCAAGGGTAGATAAAGTAGCACTTTAACATCAAGGATAGATAATAGTATATTATACATCAAGGTAGCGAAGCGCAGTATTATAACCTGAGCGCATATTAGATACTGAGCGCACAGCGCGAAGTATCTAAATTCCCAACAAATTTCGAAAACATTTTAACTGTCAACCTGACAATACAGCTCTTTAAAACGTCAAAATTAAAATAGTCATATTTGGTAACTTAGCAATTTATTAGTTACCACGGTGAAAATTGTTTATTTTACTTTCTCTCCCTTGGTGGAGAAAATCAACTTCACGACCTAAAAATAGGCCAATAACGATGCGTTCTGAGACTAGTAGTGCAAAATAGTATGTTATACATCAAGGTAGCGAAGCGCAGTATTATAACCTGAGCGCATATTAGATACTGAGCGCACAGCGCGAAGTATCTAAAGCGCGAAGGTTATAAGACGATTCGCTACAGTGGTGTATATACTATTTTTTGCACTACCAAATAGCTTAATACCTAAATTCCCAACAAATTTCGAAAACATTTTAACTGTCAACCTGACAATACAGCTCTTTAAAACGTCAAAATTAAAATAGTCATATTTGGTAACCTAGCAATTTATTAGTTACCAGGGTGAAAATTGTTTATTTTACTTTCTCTCTCTTGGTGGAGAAAATCAACTTCACGACCTAAAAATAAGCCAATAACGGTGGGTTCTGAGACTAGTAGTGCAAAAAGTAATTTAATTTTCTAACTTTTGTTTAAATTAAATATGACAGCTTCGTATTATCGTAGCAACCCAATATAGCTACTGACATTTTGAAATGTGATTGACTGTCCTTATTTTCTTTTGAAATTGTTAAAATTCTTGCTATAGAAAAAAATATTGTATTATACACGACGATAAAGTTATTTCTATCCACTCTTGAATCATTAACGTCTCGACTTCGTCTCGACGTTAAATGATTCACTCATGGATAAAATTTAAGTTTATCGTGTTGTATAATAAATTACTATTAAAAAAACGAGTTTTCGTTTTAAATCTTCCTGCAACGTGAAAAAAATAGTATATGCAACTCGGAGAGAATGCTATTTTGCTTCAGTGCAAATTGTACCTCAGCAAAATAACGCATTTCTCTCCCTCATTGCATTATCTACTATTTCCGCCGTGAGTTCAATGTAGAATAAAATAGGAGCATTTCTGAAATTTCACCCCCAAGTGGTGGTAACGGGTATCGTGCTATAATGTATGAATACAATATTTAATAATGTACATTTTTTTATTTTATTCTCGAAATACTAAAACTATAGTTTTATCAAACTATACTGCTCCACAAATGAACTGGACCATTTGTATACAGTGTGTCCCAAGATTGATGTTACAAGAGGTGAGATGGACTAAAAATTTTTGAATTTTACTTTAAGGTTCTGGGATTCGGTCCTGCTTGGTTTGAAAAGAATTTTAAGAATATTTTCAGTTTATGAAAAACAAGTAGGCCCCATACAAAATTTCAGAAAGATCTGTCCACTTATAAAAAACCGTTATTTTTTAGATAATTGTATTTTATTCTCAGGTAAACTACCCATTTTGTTCATGATACCCCAAAATTTTATTAAGAAAAGTTATTTAGAATGAAAAATTACGGCCCTATACAAAATTTCAGAAAGATCTGTCGATTTAGATGAAACCGTTATTTTTTAGATTAAACAAATTGAATTTATTAAAAATGACAGTTTAATATAAGTCGACAGATCTTTCTGAAATTTTGTAGAGGGTTATAATTTATCATTCTGAACAACTTTTCTTAACACAATTTTTCCGTATCATGAACAAAAAGGGTAGTTTACCAGAAAATAAAATACCATTTTCTAAAAAATAACGGGTTTTTCTAAGTCGACAGATCTTTCTAAAATTTGGTATAGAGCCATAATTTATCATTATGAACAACTTTTCGCTTCCCTCTCAAGGCCTACTTGTGTTTCTAAAACTGAAAATATTCTTAAAATTATTTTCAGACCAAGCAGGAATCCCAGAACCTTAAAATAAAATTCAAAAATGTTTAGTCCATCTCACCTCTTGTAACATCAATCCTGGGACACACTGTATATTGGTGCAATTTTAAAAATGAAAATGACTGGCTGCTTAGAAAAAAAAGCAAAATTATCCCTAAGCAATAAACTATTAGTTTACATTACTGCATTTAAACCAATCTGGACCTACGGCATACAACTGTGGGGCACGGCAGCCAACACAAACATTGAAATCATAGAAAGATTCCAGACAAAAGTGCTACGTGCTATGTGCAACGCTCCTTACTTCATAAGAAATGTTGACATTTTAAGTGATCTTAAAACTTACACAGTGAGACAAACAATAAGTAAGTGTAGTGAAAAGTATTTTTTGCACTACTAGTCTCAGAACGCACCGTTATTGGCCTATTTTTAGGTCGTGAAGTTGATTTTCTCCACCAAGGGAGAGAAAGTAAAATAAACAATTTTCACCGTGGTAACTAATAAATTGCTAAGTTACCAAATATGACTATTTTAATTTTGACGTTTTAAAGAGCTGTATTGTCGGGTTGACAGTTAAAATATTTTCGAAATTTGTTGGGAATTTAGGTATTAAGCCGTTTGGTAGTGCAAAAAATAGTATATACACCACGGTCGCGAATCGTCTTATAACCTTCGCGCTCAGGTTATAATACTGCGCTTCGCTACCTTGATGTATAATATACTATAAACAACTTGGAACATCATAATAATTATTTAGCTCTCAGCCTCCTGGAGAACAGTGAAAACACCCAACGACTAAATAGATATAAACCCTTAGACTTGCCTCATAGATATTAAAGTAACAAGTATGTATTAATTAAATTATAGTTTAAGCAGTTAGTAATGTTAAGTAAACTTGGGGTTTAGGTCACTGGGCCTTAACTACCATGTAAATCCATGTCATTATTATCTACACATCACATTTGCTTATTGTAATGATTATACAGATTGCAAATAGTAAATAAATTAATTTAAAAAAAATTGAATATTTTTCAAAAGGGCAGTCATGGCATTTTTGGTAACCTTCCATGATTGTACCACTATAAAAAACATTTCTTTTCATAGTTTGGTTTAAATGAAACGTAGTCCATTAATAATATATTATCATTTTAAAATTTTGAATTTTGCCCAAATGTTGATAGCACATTGCATACAAAGTATGCCAAATCGTTGCCAAACATTTTTAAACGTTCCGAAAAGACTCAAAGAACTATTAATTAACCTTTTTTGTGATTCTGCTTATTTTTGTGAAATATAGTTTTTTTATAATTTTATTATTTTTTGATTTTATGAATATGATTTTGTTAATTCTTCAGTTGATATTTGAAGATAGTGCAATTACATATGCTTAATAGTCCAGTCAAATAAGGATTCTTGATCGGAACAATTCAAAGTGAGCTGAATTTTTGTGTACACCTTTATTTAATGTTCACAAACAACCTCCGAAAAGTACCCTTGATTTGACCTTGAGCGTCGCGAGTTATATGGTGCAGATGTGGTAAAAATTTGGATTTTCACTTATATCTTTTTTTCTATTGACTTTAGGTATATGACATTTTAGAGAGAAATTGAAGGGCACAAAATTCTGTACAAAAAAGTACTGGGTAGTTTTTTTTGTAGGACCCACCGTTTTCTCGTAGTATAGCGTTGAAACTATGAGTCCAATACGAAGTACCCTATTCAACACCACCTTTGAGATTGAATACTAGGCACTTTTTTAATATGTGGTATCCCTTTTCAGGCCTAATCCACGGTATCAGTCGGTGACAATATCCTCTCTATTCTTAAAACAGTCAAAATAGAGTTATGTTAATCTTATTCATCCTCTTCTTCCTCTCCTTCTATGTCGTGTTGTTCCAGATAATCCTTAAAAAATATCTCTAATCGGTTTTCATTCTCTCCTTCATCAACTTGGTTTTCTAAGATGTCTTCAATTGCATTGGCAATTAAACACGATTGTCCGTTGCAATGACCACAAATTGACGAGCATTTAATTCCCAACTTTCTACATCCACACAATGGCCCACAACCTTTGGTGCAATTACAGAAGATCAGGATCAAAAGAAAATCCGGAGAGGGAGCTTGCATTGTTTTCTTTGGTTCCAATACAACGTTTCTCAATATCCATTCCCATTTAATAGGGTTTAATTCATTCTCCAGCCACTTTTGTATTTGAAAATAAACTCTGTAAAGGTGCTCTTTAGCTGCACTATCTGTTGGCGGTAATAAATTAAATTTCACCGGCTTACTTTTACGTATTAATTTCGTAAAACACATGTAGCGATATTGATCAATAGACACTTCTTGAATTGGAGCACCATATAATGCCAGTAAATATTTAATCCCATTGGAAGAAATCAATTCGTGTGAGGAATCTATTTGCGTGAAAACTTGAGCCGCAGCTTGCAAATCTTGGCGGTTTTCTAACAGCTTCAAAGCTATCGTTTTACCTTTACTAAAAAGAGCTGTCGTTCTGTCACACCCGGAGACAGCATGTAAAAATAAAAGATGATGTCTACTGGATTCATATTGGTAACAACTTTGGAATTAGTAAATTCTTTGTGGAACTTTTCCTCTGCCTGGATTCATAAAATAAATTTCTCCATCAACTGGCGTACGAGCTATCAGGAGTACCAAGAGATCTACATTTACCTCGACAACAATAGTTTTATTTTGACGCGATTCTTCAAGTGCTGTTTCAATGATTAAAACATCGGCATCATTCTCAGATTGCTTGACACGGATATTATGAACCTCAAAATGTTCCAACATGGAAATCAATCTGGTTTTGTTGCTGTTATTAGCAGGAAATTTATCTTCTCTTACCATTGCGTTCATTGTTTCATCGAACAAGATTTCCACCGATGACAATTTAGAGATGCAGCTGCTGCCTGCCCAGCGATTTCCTTGAATTATTCTATTTTGGGAACATTGTTGTCTTAATATTGTACGAAAAAGACCCTTCGATTCAGCTCATGGTATATTTTTACATTTCAGATCTCAAATTAGTTGTGGAACTCGGTATTTCTGTAGTGTTATCTTTCAGAGCAACGTTCATGGCAGGTTTTCAAAGAAACCGTCGGTCCTACAAAAAAACTACCAAGTACTTTTCTGTACATAATTTTGTGCAGTTCAATTTATCTGTACAATGTGATATATCTAAAGTCAATAGAAAAGAAGATATAAGCGAAAAACCACATTTTTCCCACATCTGCACCCTATAACTCACGAAGCTCAAGTTCAAATCAAGGGTACTTTTCGGATGTTGTTTGAAAACACCAAATAAAGGTGTACACAAAAATTCAGCTCACTTTGAATTATTCCGAAAGTTTGCCGTAAATTTGTCTAATTTGACTGGACTATAATATGAGTATGCTATAAAACAAAAGCTTTTTTCTACAACCACCACTAAAAGTACCTAGGCCTTTTAGCGCTAGCTTTATTCACTAAAAGTGACGTTTTATAATTTAGCGTGTTTAAAATGAGATCAGCTGTTTACTTTTAGCACATGTGTTATAAAGTGAAGCGAGATTATAAAACTACAATTCCGAACAGGAAGTTATTCGAGTTACTTCTTGCGTTAAAGGTAAAGTGTTTTTTAAATAATTAAAGCGTTATGTAATAAATAAAGTCAGATATGTGCTATTATAATTACTTTTGATGACTGACTTTGACAGTATTGGCTCCACAAACATTCACCTGCGCGTCAAGGCCATCTCTTTATTATGACATAAATTAGAACTGTCATAATTGCAAACCTTTGTTAAATCGACATTTATGGATTAATAATAGAAAATTTTAAGTCGTAGAAAAAAATATTGTATGCAAACTCGTGCTAAAGTGTTATTGCACTCGTCTCGTGCATAAATATCAACTTTTAGCACTTGTTGCATAAATAGCTATTATATATTTATATTTTATGACGTAATGTAATAAATACAATTTTTAGGGGTGGTACAGTTCATTTCTGGAGCAGTATACTGGGTGTTCGGTAACGTATGGGCCAAACTTCAGATATAGTTCATTTCGACAAAAATAAACTGATTTAACCCAACTTACCTTAGTCCAAAAGGAACTGCAGCGTGTCAAAGTTGAAAAAAATAAACGACATTTTTTTAATATTTTTCGATCACTTCCAGCTAATTTCACGAAATTTCGTATCCGGTGGTTTTTTGGTATGGGAAATTCAAATTTATCAACGATTCGGTTGTATCCTCTAGAGAGCGCCACGAGCTACCATTAGGACACTATTAAATCGCTGCAACTTTTTTGTGCCACGGTGTATGTCATTTTCGTCGAAAAATCTTTTTCCCTATCTTTTCTGCTTAAAAAGGGTATATCTTATTGAACTCGCTAGAAGCAACGGTTTAGCATAAAAACGCATCCAAAGCTGATCATGAATGTAAATTATCCTAAAGTAAAGTCAGATTGTTGAGTAAATAATGGGCCATACTGCAACAGCGTAATAGTTAGACCATAATACTAAGTTGATTTACTTCGGCTTACCCTAGTACCAAAGTCGATAATAACAAAGATACAGGATGCCAAAGTATTTACTCAATAATCTGACTTTTCTTTAGGATAATTTACACGCATGATCAGTTTTAGATGTGTTTTTCTGGGAAACCGTTACTTCTAGCGAATTTAATAAGATATACATTTTTTAAGCAGAAAAGATAGGGAAAAAGATTTTTCCACTCGCAAATGACATACATCGTGACACAAAAAAGTTGCAGCGGTTTAACAGTGTCCTAATGGTCGCTTGTGGCGCCCTCTACAAGATACAACTGAATCGTTGATCTATTTGAATTTTTTATGCCAAAAAACCCCCGGATACGAAATTTCGTGAAATGAGCTGGAAGTGATCGAAAGATATTTAAAAAATGTGATTTATTTTTTTCAAATTTGACACCCTGTAGCTCCGGTAGTACTAACTTTTGGACTAAGGTAAGTTGGGTTAAATCAGCTTATTTGTCGAAATTAACTATATCTAAAGTTTGGCCCATTCTTTACCGAACACCCTGTATAAAAAGGGGAATCACAGTTACATACACATTTCCAGGGGATACGTGATGCATAAAAGAGTTATGGAGAACTTTTTTCGGAAGAATATTGTTTTTCTTTTATCTACAACATTTTTCTGCAGCGTTTGTTAGTTTAGGTGATTAGCGTATTGAGTGAGGGGGGAGGGGGGCCTTTTAAAATTCATTTAAGATTTAGAAGAAGAAACAAACATTTGTAGTCCGTACGAAGAACGGGTATCTTGCTAGTTCTTTAATAAAATCAAAATGGTTCTTGTTCTTGTTCAGCTTACAAAAAAATGTTATACGACACACGGCCGGTATACGCGTTTATGGCCTCGCCCTTGTAGACTCGATCATGATGTACTAGCTCGGCCATAAATGCTTAGGCCTAATGTAGTAAATAGATATTGTTAATCTATCAAAAACATTCGCCGTTGTCAACAAAGACGGGTTTTAGCATATGTAGAAGTCCATCAAAACAGTGAATCCAGGATTGTACACAATTGGGAGTTTACTGACCCTTGTCCAACTCGTACCAAAAGCACACAAGGCTGCCTGCGTACTTGCACCTACACTCTTTAACATACTTGTGGATGCTATTACTGTTATCACAGACAGTAAATTCGCTGAAAGTGGTATGATAATAAGATATGGGACAGAAGAGAACCTTTTCAATCTCCAACAACGAACCATTTCGACAAAATAAAATAATAGCTATTTATGTATCAAGTACTCAAAATATAATTTTAGGGGAGGAATCGTAATTAAAGACGAGGCGACGAAAAAGCCAAGTCTTTAGTGAGAGAAGTACAGTCGGTGCCTTAGAAATCGGGACAATACGTACTATGATACATTTTACATGTACTATGCAAGACAAAAAAAACTGGTACAGTTAATATGTTCTGCTGTGAATCTGACTGCGTTAATATGGTTACTATGGATACTCTACTATTAATTTGAAAGTGTTCGAAAACATTACTTATTTATCTGTCAGAATTTGAGTAGGTAGTACCTGAAAATATTGTATGTATGGCTCCCCATTTGAGAGAGACTGATAAAGCCCGAATTGTGACCTCATTGGAAAACGGATGGTCAATACGACAGATAGCGCAAGAGTTCCATGTGAGTAAAACTACAGTTCTTCATATAAAAAAAAGATGGACCGAAGAAAGGACACTAAATAGGAAACAGGGATCTGGTAGACCAAAGGCGTCTACAAGAGAAGATGATGAAGCACTTGTAAATTATCTTCGAGAACATCCGTTTGAAACAGCTATTCGAGCCAAATTGGAAACAAATTTTCCGGGAACGCATAGGACTGCTCTGCGCCGTCTGAAGTCCTCTGAATTAAACAATTATTCTGCAGCATCCAAATTCTTCCTAACAGAAATACATAGACAAAGGCGTCTTTAATTTGCACAGCAGTATATCGATATGGACGAAAATTTTTGGAACAACGTAATTTTTTCCGATTAAAAGACCTTCCAGTCGCATCATAATGGACGTGTTAAAATATATCGGCCCCAAAATACTAGATATTCCCAACAATATATGAAGGAAATTAAAAGAAGTGGGCGATTTTCAGTTAATATGTGGGCATGGATTAGTGTTCACGGTCCAGGTGTTTGCTGGGCCATAAATGAACGCTTTACTGGACAAGTCTATAGTACGTTGTTGGAAAATATCATGCTTCCATCAGTGACGCAGTTATTTCCGGAAAACTTTATTTTTCAGCAGGATAATTGTCCAGTGCATACATCACGCATTGTTTTGCAGTGGCTGAAAGACCATGGAATACGAACACTTCCTTGGCCAGCAAACAGCCCAGATCTTAATCCAATTGAAAATGTGTGGGCAATTATGGTAAGGAAATTATACGAAGTTAACGTTAGGGTACAGAATGCAGAAGATCTTGCTCAAGATATCCAAAACATTTGGGAAGAAATTAATCCAGAATATATACGAAATTTAATTCATTCCATGCCACGACGTCTTCAATGTGTAATAGCGCAAAATGGCGGTGCTACAAAATATGAATACGTTTTTATTATATTATTGTTTGTGTCTGATTGTTTGTAGTTAATGTAAATATAATCTTAATTGTGTGTAAAAATAAAGTTTGCATTTGAATTTCTAACTTAATTGTCAACTTGTGTAGCTGTCACTATGAATCAAAATTGATATAATAAATGCACGACCTGCTGCATTGTTTGACAAACGTCAAAGTGACATTTGTCATACAATTCAGCAGGCCGTGAGTAAATGTAATTGTTTAAAGCCTCGTTTAAGCTAATCAAATTATGCTAAAATCCCTATTAAGAGATGTACCAGTTTTTTTTGTCTTGCATAGTACATATTTTTAAGTGTATAAACTGAGCTTTCGCAGTTGTTATGGTTTTGATTGTTATATAATTGTTCAGATGTTGCATCTTTTGGTTGATAGTAAAATTCCAATAATACAAAAAAATAATCATGAATTAAACATTACAATACAACATATTACATGTCTCGATTTCTAAGGCGCCGACTGTACCCTAAAACTATTATGCGTACGTGTTGCATACAAGACTGTTTGTCTCGAGTTATCTAAAATCTAAACCACTAAATTGATTTAAAGCCGGGGTCGGTAGCTCAGTGGTAAGCATCCTGACTACTGATCTAAGGGTCGCGAGTTCGATTCCCGATCCCGGTGACGTTTTCAAAAATAAAAAAATGCAGATGAAAGCCTCTACAGAATGCCATCATTCGGAAGTGATGTAAAGCCGTGGGTCCCATGTTACTACGATGTGTAGCATGTAAAAGATCCCTTGCTAGGGTTGGAACTCCTTAGTCTCGGCAAAATTCTAAGTAGGACTTTGACCATATGACCATAGCAGTCGGTGTCTAAGGTACCTGGTACTCTGCATGCCTAGACCTTGTCAATTAACAAACAAACAAACAAACAAATTGATTTAAACATTTGTTTTTAAATACCGGGATGTCAAAAATGATCTTGGTCAAGGATGGTCATGATTTTAAGATGATATGTCTGATCTAGTTGGTGACACTAAGTTTATGTCAAATTCGAGGTTAACAGAGTAGGTTTTGCGTCAGTCTGTGTCAAAACTGAAGCAAAACGTAACCTGATAACCTCGAATTTGACAAAGTATTGTTTTGTATTTTATTGCTAAAAAAGAATTCTCTAAAGTGTTGTCATAGCAACTTTCGAGCACTAGGTCTCTAAAGATCTATTTTGCGGCGTGTTTTGAGTACGCAAAATAGTTATTTTAGAGAACGAATACAAAAATAGTATTTTATTTAACAAGCATATAATGTAGGCTATGTTACACGACGATGAAATTTACACACAATCCGAACGCGAGTGTTGTAATCATCCAAGTGTAATACAGCCATTATATGCTTGTCAAATACAATATCTTATCTGCAACTATGTATATTGTTGGTGACACTGCAAGTCTATGTCAAATTCGAGGTTAGCAGAACGCAAAACCTAACCTGCTAACCTCGACGTTAATGTCATTTACTGACAACTAGCTGTCCCGGCAAACGTTGTTCTGTCCAAAAATAATTTGAATCTGAATATAATCCAAATCCGACCATAAATACACATTTTTGTAAAGATCTCTCTACCTATCGGATCCATTTTTTCAATAAAAATACTTCTTTCCAAGTAACTAACATATATTCTGAATATAAGCCAAATCGAACCATAAATACAATTTATCGATGTATCTCGACCCAACTCCACCTATTGTAAAATCGTTGTTCAAAAACCTTCGCGGGCGTGCGCACAACAACTCACCAAAGCTTCATCGCAATCGGATAAATGGTATAGGAACGCATACAGGACAAACAAAGAAACATGTATTTTTATATACAGCGTGATCAGAATAGTGGGTAACAAAAGGGCAACTTTTTTATTATCAATTTATTAGAAAAAATTGTTCTTGTTAAAAGTCTCTGCATCTTCTAAAACGCAAAATAAACTTGTCAACATTTAAATATCTCCTTTCGTATACGGGGGAGGTTCAAAAATATGAAAATGGCTTAAGAATAAAATACCTTTATTTTTCAAAATACACAAAAATGTTATTTGAAAAGGTTGCTTAGAATTGACAGAAGCTGTAAAATAAGAAATCACAGCCACCTACTCTGTTTTCCCTTTTCTATCACCCTATGTATTACACGTCAGAGTTAACTTATTATTGGATACGGTAAGAATATACTGTCAACCATCAGCATCGCTTACTTAGAAACAAGAAAATTAATTGAAATTAGTGCTAATTAATCATTTTTTTTCCAAAGTAAAAAACACAGATATCTTCACAAAGTTTAAAAACAAATGATCTGAACATCAACAAGAATTCAAAATAATTTTAATTGAAATGTTATACTTAACAAATATTTAGAAGGGAGGTAGCCACATATTACGAATGAAGTTGTTGAAGCTTTCTTCTCTATTATTATTTTGCATGTTTGATGTTCAGATCATTTGTTATTAAATTTTTTGATGATACTTGTGTTTTTTCACGTTGCACACTAAAAATTTGATTTTTTAACACTAATTTTGATTCACTTAATTTTCTGGTTGCTTGGTGAGCCAAACTTAAGGTCAACAAAACACCCTTATCATATCTGATAATAAATTAACTTTAAGGTATCTCATTTTCCTTAATACACAGGGTGGTGCGAACAAAATAAGAAAACCCAGTTAAAATTGTTTTGACACCTTGGTTTAATTTTAAGCAACTTTTTCCAATAACATTTTTGTGTATTTTAAAAATAGGAGTATTTCTATTTTAAAGCCATTATCATATTTTTAACCTCCCCCGTATACGAAAGGAGATATTTAAGTCTTGGCAAGTTTATTTTGAGTTTTAGAAGATGCAGGAACTTTTAACAAAAACAAAATTTTCTAATAAATGGATAATAAAAAAGTTGCCCCTTTGTTACTCATTATTCTGATCACGCTATATATAGATTTCAATAACCACACTTGGATGAATACTGTAATTATAATTAGCATCGTAACGGAATGCACCAAGATTTAAATCAGCGTGCAGTGTTCGTCTGGATCGAGCAGTGCGTAATAGAACGGTTTTCAGTCTTGCTTCCCGTTGCTCGTCTGTTTCTGAACTCTAAAGCTCGTGATGCCCTTTTCTTTCGTGCTTGAGGTGTAGATCGACCAATCGCTTGTCGTTTGGGTGGCATAATTGATTTGACAGCGAAAGCAATGCTTTGTGACGACTATTACAAATTTACTTGGAAAAAGCAAAAAAATGCGTGTGATATCTATTATCTAATGTCCACCGAGTTAAGTTTTCTTCACGTGGAAAACACTTTTTAAAAATTGTAACTTTATTTATAAAAAGCAAAAAATACGGAGCTTACAATCGTCTTAATATAATGGGAGCGAATGCAGAACTAACTTCTAAAAGCTGCAGCTGAAAGCAATCGGAATATGCACATACAAAGGCTTATTATAACTTATCTACAGATATGTCCTATCTTAGCGGTGTAAGCTAGTCTAGGCATGGTAACGCCTCCCTTATCAGAGGGAATATTATATTTTAAAATATAATATTCTATATACATATAAAGTGAACTCAATTATCCGAAGTGGATTTACAATGTATCAATGGTATTGGATCGAGTTCAATATTATTATCATTTATTTGCTGTCTTAAGGGCAGTATGCTAAGTAATTTCTGAGCGATCGATATTCGTTTACAGTAGACGTAAATGACTGTACATATAGTAATTATTAATATTATAAGAACAATGATTAAAGAACTATAACTCATATGTTTATAACTAATGGAATCGATATTTTGCAGTGTCGATATTTCATTTGTTAATTTTGCTTGACTCTGAATGAGACTATGAACGTTAATAGGTGCCAAGTCGATTTTAGCTATATCGGTTTGGGTTGGAGCAGTAATTTGTAATTTGCCAATGGATGAAATTTGAATTTGTTTTTCTTCTGTAGAAGATGATTCGAAAGTGGTTAAAAGTTCATTTTGGTTTATCAAAACGGAACAATCGTTTGTAACGTGAATTAGTATTGATCCAATAGCGGTTTTTCTGCTTAAGGAATTAGTGCACTTTATGTCGATAATAGTGTCATTGGGAGAACTGACAATCCACGTAGATGGATTTAGCTTTATTATTTTGGTAGAGTATAAATGGAAAATAAACGGTTGACAGGTTTGATTGCTTTTGAAAGTTAATAACTGGGTTTCACATAGTTTGGAATTAGGTATTGCAAAGTGGTTGTCTTGCGAGCAAAAATAGTGAGAAACAGCAATTTGTTTACAACGGTTATTACCAACGGGAATGCTAAATTCGGTATTAAAAAGGAGAGTATTATAAGTTGGTATGATCATTTGAAAATACTCATTATTGAAGGCAGGAAACGGGATTAATTTGATATATTGATATTCCGAGAATGACTTTATGAGAGGGATTTCGTATATGAAAGTAAATGTAGTGTTTTTTTGGTAGGCTTTAATTTCGATTAAAGATTCATATAAATGTAAGTTTCCAGGTTTAACGGGGTAAGGTAATTTTAAAGTCCTCTTAATGGTTGTTTGTAATTCAAATAGGTTTTTCGATATGAGTTCTAAAGCAGATAAGAGATCATCATTGTCTATTAAAGATAAATGTAATTGTTGGTTTTGGGCGAAAGTCAGGGAGGTTTCTAGGTCTGTACAAGTTAAAATGAATAATTCCAAGGATTGAATTGACTGATCAAGAATGGCATAAGTAGAAAGTGTGCCTAAAATTTGATCATTATCTATTTTGGTGTTAAGGATTATTTTATTTAAATTTTCATTCAAGAGTTCTTGATTTTTTGCAAGATTTTTAATATTTGTATCGAAGGTATTGATTGTGTCGTTTAGGATTTGTGCTTATTCTTGTAAAACAGTTTTTTGGGTGTCTGAGGATTTAATTAATTTACTGATAAGTTCATCATATCGTCTGCCATCTTCTGCATTAAGGTTACCAGTGATAAATTTTATTATGTCGCCAAGTCCGTCTATTATCGCTCTTTTGGATCTGGTTTTAATGTGAATTTCGGGAAATAATTGTTTGATTAGTTGATCCGATTTATCTAAATATTGTTGTATTAGTAATAACTGGTTTTCATAATTGAAAGTGACTTCATGAGTGGTGGAGAGAGTATAAAGCGTAAATTGTTTATTCTTAAGCAAAGCAATAGTATTAAGCAGATTATTTTTAAGCGTATCGTAATTATATACTAATGGGGAGTAATCTATAGTTTTTATTAGAGTCCATGAGCTTTCTTTCATGAGAGCTCTTCCCTTGGTTAGGGGATATAACCCGGGGTTGTCGCGCAATTGTTGAATTGTCACGTCACTGTAGACGAAAGTCCAGGTGAGGGCGAAGAGGGTGAGTTTCCTGAAAATGGTATCAGGTCATTAGCGTGTCTTTTAATTGTCGTATGGTTGGGTTTATTTCGCAGATCGTAAGTGTCATGTTCATGCACTTTTTCTATTACGTACGGTCCTGCAAAACGTGGTTCTTTTTTATTTCGAGAATTTGTTTTGACATATACCTGGTCGTTTACTTTAAAGGTATGCGTTTTACGGGGTTTGTTAATTCTGTCGTTTCGTTTTTCTTTTGTTTGGTTTTGTTTGTCTTGGAGGTCATTGTATAGGTGTTTCATTTTTTCCTTATGGTCGGTGACATAGTTTTCATAAAAGGTTTTGTTATATTCAAGATCAAAGGGGTTTCGGCTCTCCGTGTGACCGAATAAAATTTCAAAAGGAGTATAATTTAAATTCGAGTGAATGAAATGATTGTAGGCTGACATACAATATTGAATCTTTTTAGTTTCGGGTATGTTTTCGAGTAATCGATAGTGTTCGAGAATTGTGGAATGAAGTCGTTCTACTACAGAGTTCGATTGGTGATTGTAAGGGGTTGTTACATGTAACTTAATTTTATGTAGATCTACAAAACTTTTTA
The DNA here is from genome assembly GCA_940337035.1 of Agriotes lineatus. Taxonomy (NCBI): domain Eukaryota; kingdom Metazoa; phylum Arthropoda; class Insecta; order Coleoptera; family Elateridae; genus Agriotes; species Agriotes lineatus. Next base: position 42,907 of record CALNHX010006852.1, read on the forward strand.
GAGGTTGTTTATTGAATTCGCCATCGACGACTAGAGTGTCTGGTGCGGTAAAAGTAGTTATGAAGTTAAATATTTTTTCTGTTACGTCTATAAGATTACTTTTATTTTCGTGATAATTTTGAATTTGGCTGATTCTTTCGTCTTTATCTAAAATATATGTAACTTGGGTGGTACATCTAAAAAATTTGGGGGTATTATTATTAGATATTGAAATAATGTAGTTAGAAAATTCTTTGTATAAATCGTCCGTGGGAAAGTAACAATGGTAGTTCATTTTAGGCAAACAATGTTCGATTAACATTTCATAAATTTATCATGCTTGTTGAATTGATTGATATACATTTGTATCGATTGGTTTCCGTCGATATTTGTTGTCCTTATTCGTTTTGGTAGGGGTGTCAATATGAATTCGATTTGATGTGGAAAATGTTGAAGGGGTTTTCCACTTATGGGTATAGCAGGGGTTGATTCTTCTTGCGTGTGTACTGTATCTGATTCTGATATTTGCGGATTTTGGATATTTTGTTGTGATGTATTTTCGTCATTTTGTGTATCAATGTTAATAGTAGGGATGTCAAAGAGGTCAGTGAGGTTGGGTGTGTCCGGTCTATTTGGCACTACGCTACAATTATCGATATTAGGTTCTGGGGTATCAATTCTGTCAGAATTTTGCAGAATATTGTCTATGTCGTTCATGATTTCATCTGTTACGGTTAGGGGGTGAATTTCAACACGAGAGAGAGCGTCTGCTACTTTGTTTATTTTTCCGGGAAGATACTTAATTTCAAAATCAAATTCTTCCAGCTTTAATGACCAACGCGTTAATTTAGAATTCGGTTCCTTAAGGTTCCGTAGCCACACTAAGGGTCTGTGATCAGTAAAAAGTGTAAATTTAATTCCAAATAGGTACGGCCGAAATTGTTTAGTTGCCCAAATGATTGCTAAAAGTTCTCGCTCGATTGTTGAGTATTTTTGTTCCGTTTCATTTAAGGTTCTCGACGCGTAACAAATTGGTTTCTGATTTTGAGATAGAACGGCTCCTAATGCAAATTTAGATGCGTCTGTAGTAAGTTCAAATGTTTTTGTGAAGTCCGGGTATTGTAGAACTGGTTCATTAGTAAGAATTGTTTTGGTATGGTTAAAAGCTTTTATAAAGTCAGGGGTATGGTGAACATGGTTATCCTTTTTTAAACATTGAGTTAAAGGTTTGGTTATCTTGGCAAAATCCTTAATAAATTTTCGATAGTAACCCAATAGTCCTAAATAGCTCTTGATTTCAGTTTTTGATTTCGGTAAAGGAAAGTTTTGAATTGCCTGTATTTTCAAAGGGTCTGGTCGTATTCCGTTTGGTGTTATTATGTGTCCGAGGTATTTTACTGACTTGTGCAAGAATTCGGATTTATCCAACTGAATTTTTAGATTTGTAACACGGCATCTCTCGAAAATGCTTTTTAGTCGTGAAATGTGTTCTGTTAAGGAATTTGAATAGACAATTACGTCGTCTAGGTAGACAAGACATTGTGTAGGGGTGAGACCTGTAAGGGCGGTATTTATCATTCGTTGGAAGGCAGCTGGGGGATTTTTTAAACCGAAGGGTAAGCGTTTAAATTGAAAATGTCCCTCTTCTGTAGAAAAAGCGGTCTTTTCACGATCTTTGTCTTCAATTTCGATCTGGTGGAAACCAGAAGCTAAGTCTAACGTTGAAAAATAGTTAGCACGGCCTAAATTATCTAACACTGTTTCTATGTTGGGAATGGGGAACTTATCTTCAATTGTATTCTCATTTAGCTTACGATAATCGACAACTATTCGCCATTTCCTATTTCCGGAGGCGTCCAGCTTTTTGGGTACTATCCAAATCGGGAAATTATACGGACTTTCGGAGGGTTCAATAATGTCGTCCTCTAACATTTTGCCTATTTGATTTTTAACTTCTTCACGGTGCACGTGAGGATAGCGGTACGTTTTGGAAAAAATGGGAATTTCGTTTTTTGTTCTAATGTGATGTTTCGTTAAATTTGTTGACGATAAGGGTATCTCTGGATGATGAAAAATTTCTTTATACTCGTGACATAAATTTGTTAACAGGGAATTATCTTCAGCGTTTAGATGATCTGTACGTAAATTATCTTTTAAATTTTGTAAAAGTAATTTCTTTCTATGATGTTTATGGGAATTTTGATTAATATGTTCGACATTATGGTTATTAATTTGAATATTGTCATTATCGTTAGTTTCTATATAATCTTCCAAATAAAGTGGATTATTAATTGTCAAAAGTTGTGGTTCGTCTGACGTATTAATAACAGTGGTACAAAAATAGTTGTTGTGTAAGCGGACTAAAGCAGACGGCATAGCCAAATCATTTGTAAAGTTAAGCTTTGGTGCAATTTTATTACCATTTTTACCTACTGCAGGTATTTTTATCACTTGTTCTGTCCTTGGGGGTATAGTATGTGCTACTAATGTATTTTTAGCGATTTCCGAAAAGTTTGCGGAGCAATTTCGTTTTTGTATTTCTTTTTCCGTTTGGATTTCGTTAAAATAAAAAGGAATTACTGTTTTTTCAGTTTGTAAGTGATTCCAACGGTAGTCAATGTTCGCGGGCAATTTTTCTAGTAAGTCCGAACCAATTAGACCTACGTATTCTGGGTGGAAGTTATAAAGATAAACTAAATGATCTCCTTCTTCATTGAAAAGACTGGGTAAAGGAATTTCTGCTACATATTGATGGTTTGTTTTGCCATGTGAAGTTATAATTTCGAATGGGTGTTCGTAAATGGATTCTGGAAAATGCTGGTAAACAAATTCGGGGGATAATATTGTTTTGGAACTGCCAGTGTCTATTAAAAGTTTTTCGTTCGTTTTTGGGATAATGATGAATGGTAGAGAAGATTTTGGATTTATCGAAAAGGATTCAAGCTGTTCTCCGAGGCACATATTGGAAAATTTGCGTCATATGTTGGAAAATTTACATTGAGTGTTTGTTCGTTCGCGTCATCTGCTTGTTCGGATAACATATCTGGGAAGTTATTGTATTCGTCGGCATTAGTGTATCCTAGTTCGTTTTGAGAATAATCGGTTGTATTTTCTGGAATGTAGCCGAAATTTGGATCTAGCTCGTTCTCAAAAGAAACATCTGCATGATTTAGTTCTTCACAGTGAAAGTTTCTGGGTTGAGAACTTTGTTGGATGTAATTAGAACGTTGATTTTGATTGAAGTTTGGGTAAAAAGGTCTTTGGGGTGGATTGGTACGTTGACCTTGATGTGAGGCCGGTCTTTTCTTTATCGTACTTGTATCCATGGGTTCTGGGCGATTTTGGGGTACAAAATTTCGTTTAGGGGCAAAAGCATTTTGACTAGGTCCTCCGAATCTTGGATTTCCAAAATTAGGATTCATCCCAAACTGTCGAGGTGGTAGATTGGGGTTAAAATTTTGTCTGAATTGAGTAGCTTGATTTTGTTGGCGAAACATAGCATTAGGGTTGTGATTAAAAGGGTATTGATAATTTTGGGAAGGTGGTATAAAATTTTGTTTTGGTTGGAAGGTTTTGTTCTGAAATGTTTGATTTACAGGTGTTAATCTTTGTTGCGGGTAGTTGTGACTAATTTTTTGAAAATACCGAATATCTAATTCCTCTTTTACATACGTTAGGGCCGTCTCAAGGTTTTGAGGCGCTCTACTACGAAGAAAACTGCCTAGGGGTTCTAAAAGTCCTCCAACATAGGTTTTTAGGGCTAACGATTTCGAATCTTCTAGTTTGTAATTTTTAATAACTTGTACTTCCGGTCCTAGCGAAATTTTTGAGTTGAGAATAGCCAAAAGTGACCTAATCCTATTGTAGAAATCAATGGGTGATTCCTTTGGCGATTGTCTCATTCGAGTAAGATCAATACGAATGTTAAGTTCGGATCTTTGATCTCCAAAGTTACCAATTAGGGTTTGTTTCAGTTCATTCCATGAGTTATAAACTTGTCCGGCTACAACTTCTAGGGCTGCGCCTTTCAGTCGATTACGTGCTGATGACAATAGTAATTTATTTATGTACGCATTAGCGTCTTCTTGTTGAAATTGGTTTACAATGTCTTCAACAGCTCTGATATATTCAGAAAGCTCTGAAGGGTTTCCATTATATTGCGGAATCTCGTTTAGTAGGCTAGTATGAAAACCTACTGGATATCCCGCAAAGGGTGGAACTTGTTGAACTTGCGCTTGGGGAATTGGCTGCTGTTGTTGCATAGCCATTTCGTAATTTAGTCGAGGAGGTCTTAAAATTATTCTTCTATTTATTTGAATTTGAGGTTGAATTCCTTCGTTTTCACTTTCACTAGATTCACTCTCGGATGTCCTATCGCTTTCGGACATAAACTTAAAATTATTGTGTACCTATCATGTATAATTTTAACTTAAACTAGTGCACTGCGGGTTCGTGTGCTTGTTAAATCCACAGTGTGTCTAATAAATCTTTATCGGCATTAAATGTTAATCGCTACTCGATATAACAATGCTTAGATAAAAATCTTGTAAAATGTATTGTTTTATTGCGTCGACTGTCGTTAAAAGGTATATTTACACCCTTTTAGGCAACCTAATGACGTACGATTGACACGGGACTGTAGTATTTATTATTATTGTTTAAGGGTTGCAATTGGTAAATGGATAATAATCGTGCTACCTATTCGTCTATCGAAGTAGGAAATTACATCGATTGATTATGCCAGTTACTTGCTTAAAACTAAATTATTATTTTGACACTGTTACTCTCAAAGGCGAGCGTTACTTAGAACTAAATTTTACTCACATAAACATATTTTCTTGACGATCCTTCGAAGCGGGTGGAATCGTCTAGGTGTCTCCAATAGACTGGGTGTCTCCAATAGACTGGGTGTCTCCAATAGACTGGGAAACTGGAACCAGCGTTGCTATTAACCGGGGCGATGTTTGTCCCACTCGAACAGCGGTGTTGGTCCTAGTTGTGATTTTTCTAAATGAAGTCGACTTCCTTCCTTCGGCGATGCTTGTCCTCCAGACAGGAATCGGAACTTCAAAGGCGGTGGCAAATTAAGACTTTGGAAAGTCAAGGAGCTGAAGTTTAATTTTTGATTTTCGAAAAATCTCACTAGAGCCCTTTTGCCATCCTACCGACTGCGCCAGTTAAGTTTTCTTCACGTGGAAAACACTTTTTAAAAATTGTAACTTTATTTATAAAAAGCAAAAAATACGGAGCTTACAATCGTCTTAATATAATGGGAGCGAATGCAGAACTAACTTCTAAAAGCTGCAGCTGAAAGCAATCGGAATATGCACATACAAAGGCTTATTATAACTTATCTACAGATATGTCCTATCTTAGCAGTGTAAGCTAGTCTAGGCATGGTAACTACCGGCAATTGGAATTTCACAATCAGCAGCACTTGTTATGTCACACACGAAATAAAATGCCGCTGTTTATAGTTGATTCTATTAAATTCTGCACTCATACACCGTAAACAATGGTTGTATTAATTCAGAAAACTTAGCGGGCGTGCGCGTAACAACTCACCAAAGTTTCATCGCAATCGGATGAATGGTATAGGAACGCATACGGGACAAACAAAAATAACATTCATTTTTATATACACAATTATACAGAGTTCGGCATGCAAACCTTTGCAAAAGCAAGGAGAATATGCATGAGGCCGCCGTGGTGATTAACAAACGAACAATCAATGTACGATAGCGTTAGGATCATTATAAATACAAGGTATATATTCCATTTTTAATTTTTTAAATACAATTACGGTCACATGTAAAGTCCCCTTGCTTTTTCTATGGCCCTAGTTGCCTGCCGCAATCTGTATATAACAGCAATAAGATAACATGAACTTGAAAATAACACGGATTGCTTGAGTAACAAAGAGATGAACATATTAGCAAATATTCGAGTAGGCCTGACGCTTATTTTAATTATGACAGATGTCAACCAAGGATGCCTACTAAAATATTTTTTTCATTTGGTCATCTCTTTCTTACTCAAACATTCTACTTTGTTGTTCATGTTATCTCATTTCTGTTATACGGATGGGGCCATAATTATATCTAACAGCAATGAGATAACATGAATAAGAAAATGGAATGCTTGAGTAAGAAAGAGATGGCCATACGAAAAAATTATTTTAGTAGCCATGTTTAGTTGACAAATGTCATAATTAAATTAGCGTCAAGCCTTCTCGAATATTTGCTACTATGTTTATATCTCTCTTACTCAAGCAATACGTGTTATATTCTTGTTCATGTTATCTCATTGCTGTTATATATAATTGTGGCCTCATGGGTATATAATTACTAGAGGACCCGATAGACGTTGTCCTGCCCGCTGCCTGCAAACGTTTTTTCGATATTCGAATTTTCGATTTTTTTCATTTTAAAAAATATTGGGGGTGGTGGGAGGGTGAAATGTTGAGGTTATATGTTCTGATATGCGAGAAATCTTTAATAAAATTTAAAAAAAAAATCGCAAGAAAGTTTAAAAGGAAAATTCTAAAACCCGATTTCAGCACCACCTACCGGGTCCAATTGTGAATCTAAACCATCCAAGAACCTACTCAACCACACACACAAAATTTCATCGAGGGGAGGTCAGTGACATACAGACGTACAGAAGAATTATCTTATATATATTTCTAAAAGTCCTGACTGACTCACTCACTCACTCATCAACGCCCAGCCCAAACCCTTTGACCTAGAAAGCTGAAATTTTGCACAGAGGTTCCCTTTATGATGTATACAAGGAATAAGGAAGGATATTTCGAAATTCAACCCCTAAAGGGGTAAAATGGGGGTTCCAATTTTGTATGGAGAAATAATATTAAATAGACATTTCGACTTGAAACTTCGTAGGAGTACTCCTAAAAACAAATAATCAAACACGTATTTTGTGATTTTCCGAAAATCAACCCCTTAGGGGGTGAAATGGGGTAAGTAAGCCTAAAAATCGATATGGGTGTCGTTATTGAGGTTTTTTGGGACGTTGATTGCGAAAATTACATTTATTTTTAAGTCCAAGATGGTGAACATGACATAAGGGAAGAAACGGGACGGGACGGGACTAGACTGGACGGAACGGGACGGACTGGACGGGACGGGACTGAGCGGGACGGGACTCGACGGGAAGGGAAGGGACGGAACGGGACGAAACGGGACGGGGCAAAGCGGGACGGGGCGGGGAGGGACGGGTCGGGGCGAGGCGGGACGGACGGGACGGAAAGGGAAGGAAAAGGATGGGATGGAAGGGGAGGGGATGGGATGGAAGGGGAGGGGCGGGACGGAACGGGAAGGGACGGGACTGGACGGGAGGGAAAGGGGCGGGACGGGACGGGACGGGAAGGGTCGAGACGGGGCGGGGCGGGGCGGAACGGGATGATACGGAAAGGAAAGGGAAGGAATGGGATGGAAGGAGAAGGGACGGGACGGGACGGGAAGATACGGGACTGGACGGGAAGGGACTGAACAGGAAGGGACTGGACGGAAAAGGAAGGGACAGGACGAAAAGAAACGAGACGGGACGGGACGGAAAGGGAAGGGGAGGGAAGGAATGGGATGGAAGGGGAGAGGCGGGACGGGACGGGACGGGACGGGACGGGACGGGACGGAATGGGACGGTACGGAGACGGGGACGGAGAAAGGGACGGGGACGGGGATAGGATGGGATGGGATGGGATGGGATGACAGAAAATAATTAGTCATTATTTAATACACAAATAACGAACCTCGCGCGAACAAAGTCGCGGGTAAAAGCTAGTATACATATAAAGATGGCCCCGTCAGTATACCGAGTGTCAACGTATTTATTATACAAGTCATAACTTCTAGAGTATTAGGTGTATCAAAATGAGATTTGGTATACTCGTAGGTAAATGGTATAGGAAGAGGATAGGTATTGCATCATGGCTATCCATGGCACACTTGAAAAAAGTAAATAAATTATTATCCAGTATTTTGCTTAGAAATATTTAATTTATGAGCCTATTTTTAATCCAATCGCAAATAAATTAGTATCATTAGATTCACCAATAAATCCTCTTTTCTTGGGAAAGTGCTTGTCAAAAAAGAGTCGCCATTTGAAAAAAATAGTTAGACACGAAAATGTCATTTTGCCAACTTGTCTTATTCCTATCTATCATACTAAACACTTAAACTTTGCGATTGTAATTTTCTGACATCACCTGAGGTCCTTAGATTAGTTTGCGTCCCATCATGCCCACCTAGATGCAATACTAAAAGTGGCTCTAAAAAAATAAATCAAGTAGGCTTAAAAAAAATTAAATGTCACACTCTGATCCAAAATTGTCTCAGAAATCCAAAAATGTCAAAATATACAGGGTATTCTATTTAAAAATTTGAAACCGGAGCCATTTCCGGTGAAACCGAAAGTAACCGGAAAGTGAAAAATGTGCGAAAACTTTCCCCACCCTATACCATTTACCCATACCAAATCTCATTTTGATATACCTAATACTCTAGAAGTTATGACTTGTCTAATAAATTTGTTGACACCCTGTATAGAAGATGTAACCCACTAATTTAAAAAAATCTGTAAGGGGCTTTACGCAGAACTTCCCTTGTCGATATTATTATACTAAATAATTTTAAAAATCAAATTAAGTTAGAAGTACAAGTATCTTCACGTTTATAATAATTTAAATACATTTTCAAATTTTAAAAAATGTATACCGCTGGGGTTTTGACCCGCCGCATCTGCGGCTCTGCAGAATGCTCGATCCTGGCCGAGGTCCCGCAGAGGATGTAAATCCGGCGGAATTCCATCTCCGCTACCGAGTCTCTTCGAGAAAAGTCCGGCGAGCGCGTCTCATGAAGAGCGCGGTGTAATGGTTGAAACATTTTTACTCTTTTTAAACAAAATTTTATTTTTTTAAGGTGCTCACCCTGCATATATGTGTATGAAATTGTACCGGTTTCATGCGAGGTAGATATATAATATGTATGCAAAATATCGTCTTCCTCCGACAAATCGTTTTTGAGCTATACTGCCAACAGACGGACAGACATACAGACAGTCAGACAGACAGGCATACAGACAGACAGAGAGACAAACAGACAAACAGACAGTAAGACACAAAGAAAGACTGACGGAGTTGAGAAAACCTTTTTTTCGTCATCTAGTGACCTTGAAACGTGAAGATCTGAAAAAATCTCGGACGGTGATTTTTTCGTGATTACAATACTTCCTTCGTCTTTCAGACAAGGGAAGTAGAAATACCCTGTAGAATATGAACCGCTTTTTGTATTTAGAGTTGGATATATAATGCACTTATTATTTGACAGTTGTAGATAAAGTATTTTATTGAAATTGTGAATTGTCATGATTTTTGAGGCTTTCACGGCTATTGTCATTAAGTAACAAACGACTTCCGGATTGGACCGTCTCATGATTGAGTTTTTCGATCATGACACGGTCTAATACCGGAAGTCGTTTGTTACTTCGTGAATTGTCAAGTTGGCAGTTGTAAATTCTAGAAGTCCTTTTCGACCAAATTTCGAGTTACAAGGGATTACTATGCAAAATACAACTCGTATGAGAGTAACTTTTTTTAATCAGTTGCTTGATATACTCGGGCTTTGCTTCTATTGATTTTGTCCGCAAACACTTTTCAACTCAAACGCACTTTGATTTTTTTTCAAATTATACCGGTCGACGGAAAAATTTAATATGCATTTCCGACGAAAACTGCTTTTTATGGCCTTGTTTGCTTACATGCCTCATCTATCACCTCGGTCAGCAATTGCAGACGTCGTTAATAAATAGTATATTACTTTACAATGGACGTAGGTAAGATTTACACTACCGAGGATCGTTTGATGCCTGAGTGAGCGAAGCGAACGAGAGTAGCAAGGTTCGAGGTAGTGTAAATCTTGCTACATTCTGTGTAAAGTACATATTTTTTTTCACTACCGATATTTCTTTTTGTAAAGTAAATGGTAGATAATAACCTGGCGTAAAATTATGACATTTGCTAAATAGTAGCCTTATAGCGCTGTGACGTTTTGTTTGACAGTTATAAACGCACTGTGAAAAATTCTTGGAAAAAATGATTGAATACGATTGAAAATACTGTTTTGTGAGCTTTCTGCTTGTATTCTGATTAAAAATGGCTAATAGTACGAACGAAAATGGTTTTCTTCGAGTTAATCAAGTGGCAGACATCTTATCAGTTGTAATACATGCGGGATGTAAGTAATTCACTTCTCTAGGGAAGTAAGTACATTGTCATAGAAACTGTAACAAGTTTTGTAAATGTAGCCTACATCCCTCAAACTTGACAGTGTAAGGATCACTTACAAAGAAGATAGTGAAAAAAAGACATTTTTTCGTCATAGATATATAATAGTAGATTATGCAGTGAGGGAGAGAAATGCGTTATTTTGCTGAGGCACAATTTCTGACTCGAGGGCGAGTAGCCTATGGTAAATTTTAAAGTTGGTGGCACTGTAAGTCATTATGACAAGAGCTTACAATTATGTCAAATACGAGGTTAGCATGTTAGGTTCTGCGTCAGTTTATGTCAAAACTGACGCAAAACCTAACCTGATAACCTCGAATTTGACATAATTGTTCTGTCAGTCATAATGAAAATTCCCTAGGAAAACTTTTGTCTTATTTAGTCTCTAGGGAGTAAATGGTTTACTTCTGTCACAATTTTGATGCTATAGAAACCGACTTCTACTCCCGGTCGTGGAAAAATAGCTATTATCTACTCCTACTGCACAATGACCATGAATTATGATTCATAATTCACGGTTTGCAGCCAATCATAAAATTCTATTTTCATTATTCAATAGTTTGCAAATTGCAACCAATCAGAAAATTCTATTTTCATTATTCAATAGGTTGTAGCCAATCACAAAATTCATTCTTATTATTATATGACTTTTGAAGTTAACAGCTGTCACAAATGTCATAATTCTGAAATATGAACACAAGGTTCCTATTGAATAGGAGTAGATAAAATATCGTATTATATTCGCGATTATAGCCATTATTCACTTAGATGACTTGCGCCACAAGCCGAAGGCGCGTGGCGCAAATCTCATCTTCGTGAATAATGGCTGTCATAATCGCTCATATAATAATATACTAATTTTACCATTCTATTCAAAAATCGAGCAACCTAACCTAAAAAGTCACTTTTCTAAATCGAAAAATCTTAGCATTTTGTGAGCAATTTCCATTTTTTTTACCACCTAAATATGCCCAAATTATGTATTTCAGCCTATATTTTGTCTGTAGCTGGATGGAAGTAAAGCGTACTGTAGCCACATTTTTTGTTCAAGAAAGGCATGACATTTATACATTTCATTGACTTCGAAAACGCTTTCGATAAGATTCTATATCGAAAACCTGTAAAAGCCCGCATCGAATTTGTCATGGATGATAAATATATTCCCCCAATAAAAAAAACTTAAGGAAAGTCCAGGGCTGTATACTTTCATCATTAATCTTGCACTCAAAACGCTTATTTAGGGAAGCTCTACAAGAAATTGAGGAAGATATTTTGATAAATGGTAAAATAATCAGTAATCTAAGGTATGCAGAACAGCGGAGGATAGCACGAAAAAACTTCGTAAAATACTAAATCGTGCTTTAGCCAATATGGGATGAAACGGAAGATTCCCTAGGAAACAAAAATACGGACAGAGAAAGCCCTTCAACAGTGTGAAAAAGGTGCTTTGTAATCTAAATCTTAACATCCAAATATGCACCCCATCTCTGCAATGCTACATTTTTTTCATATCTCCATACAGGAGAGAAGCTTGAACCTTGGCGTATGCATCATGCAACCATCTCAAGCATTCAAAATGTGGTATTATAATATCACGAACATACCACCTTACCAAAGATACACCAATGGAGCGTGTGCAAAAAGAATTGAAAATCCTCCACCACACTATACAGTGTATCATGTAGACCAATGCGATAGCCAGCATCCACAGTCCATCGAAACTAACACAATAAAAACACTGCCAGAGACCCTAAGAACAGCCCGACGTGGTATGCAGAGAAATCGATAAAAATGAAAAACATGGTCGGGAAATACACATAATCGTCCCATATTCACTCGACAATAAAACGAACGCTAATACAAATTTAAAGAATCGAATCGATTTGTACATACCTATCGAAAAGCTGGTGCTCAATTTTGTCTCGTAACTGAATGTTGTCGTATTGAACAGCACAAAACCGTTTGACAGAGCTATCCAGTTTATTTTCCAGGGCTTCTAGAGTTTTCTGACCAGTCAGAACTCTTTGTTGGTGCTTATCATCTCCAACCTGTTGACCTCGCATTTCTATAACCTTCTTCTTCACCTTAAAAATTTATAAATTTTAATGAAAGCAGTTGAAGTTATCCCAACTGGAAGTTTTAGTTCATACAAGATCTATCTGCAGATCAATTGCGGTCAGGGACGCCTTTTTCTCTTCTATTTGCGCTTCGAAGTAATCTTTCTCGTGCATCAAAGCCAACAAATTATCGTAGACACGATGGTCCTCATTTTTCTTGCTGCTGGAGGTGGCGACGTATAGATCAGCTAGTATGTTATTGTGCTCTTTCTTTAGGATTTCAATAACCCGTTGTTGCCTTGCCATTTTAGTGCCCGTGGTTTGGGTACAATTTCTTTCTAGTTTTGTATGCTGAAATCCCATAGAAATAATATTATGCGACACTCTGTACAGTGGCAATGTTTGCCTGTCTTTGCAGACGAGACAATTCTGTCTCCAACTGCAGATCCATTCGGAGCTGCTCCTCTGGCGTAATGACCAGTGATTTCTTGCCTCTTCTTTGAGGGCGAAGTTTGTGCATTTTGCAGTTTAATGCTTGTAGTAGAATTATAAACTGTAAGCGCTGTTTAAAATTGCACTAGCAAATAACGTTTAATGTCAAATACTGACTTCAGACGTATAAATTGGAAGACTGTCTATTGTCACTTCAGCTTATTCAAAGCTAGAGTGATTTGTAACTGTCCATTAAACAACGTAAAAGATGTCTTGGAAAACAGAAAAACATGAAAATAACATAAAATAGACTAAGGCAAAAAGTAAGAGGATTGGAGCGTATAAACAAATTGATTTATAAATGAGGAATAATATTGAAACAACAGCAAAAATGGAGAATAGTGATCCTGGCACTGCTTGGGACTATATTAGATCTTAGCATCATAATTGTCAATTCCTGTATCACCAAACGAGTATGTAGAAGAATGCAAACTCCGAGCCGAATTCATCTGCTGCTTTTAATATTAATTATTATTAGTCGCATTCCCTATCAACCTTAACTAAAATTATCAGAAGAAAAAATAAAGCAGAAATTAACCTAGGATACATCATATTAGCCCAAGCTGCAAGTACTGCCATTATAACATCAAACATATTTGAGCCAAACATGACTTTTCATATTGAAAAGACTTGATCAAGACTTTTGCTGGTCTAGTAAGAAGAAAAAATTTCTTCTACTTTTTCTTCTATTACTGATTTAAAGAAACTGAACTAAATAGCAGATCTGCAAAAATAAACAATTAAAAATAGGAAAAGAACTATATTTAGGTGAGAGTGAGGTACCCGCGTTTGCATTTCTAGTGTGCCAGGAGTAAATTCGCATATCACATACAAACATGGTTACATATTACGCCCTCTACCGACATACCATCATATTTGGTGTAGTGACTCCTGTGAAAGGATATTCTTCCTTTATCAACAGCTGACTACCCACCTCTCCGAGCCGCGGTCGAAGATGACTTATGAAGCCATACTTTGTGTAAATAGTAAGTGTTCAGCCTATAGTAAAAAGAGGACGAAAACCAAAGGACAATGTGACGAAGGATAGAAGGGTTGACCTTACCTGGTAGCGAAAGTTGTATTTGATATTTTGCCGGCTGGTAAATATCGGCCTTCTTGGGCTAATCCGCCGAGAAGGGTCGGGGTTCCAGCTACGCTGAAAAATAAAACTAAGGAAAACGGCGCCAGTCCTCGACTTCGACAAATCCTTGAGTCGGACCTCCTCAAGGTATAGGACAAATCCAGCAAAACAATCAGCAAAGACTAATAACTAAGCACAGCATTTATTTAAATATTTGGTACTATAATGCAAGCGGCGACAAACTAATAGTTAAGTACGATAACACACATACAGCAATAAATATCTATATAAGACAGGGCAGGCAATGATAAATAGAACACTTTAAAATAAATAGGCGCTGCAAAAGCAATTTAAAAATTTATGGAAAAACGGGCAATGATAAGTTGTTCTCTGAATGTCATTTTTTTGGCAGTGGTCTATTATGATATGTTTTTCGGACTTTTTCCACTGTCTATGGTGTAAATCACACAACGTTTTCTGGAGTTTTGATCTACTCCCGTCTTCACGTGTTTCTGGTTAGTCCTGAGAAGGATTGATGTTGTACGTTTTTCTACGTAAATTTGTACCTCCTCCGGGGTTTGAACCCGGGACCGCTGATCTCTGTGATTACGAATCTGCCACTCTAACCACTGGGCCACCAATGATAAATCTAACATGTTAAACTAGATAAGCGCTAAAAAAAATTAAAAATATACTCGACCTACATCGGCAAGGTTATCGGCATTCCGCAAAAATTAGGCAATAACAGACTAGTGTAATTAATTTCTAACGTGCCTGTACAGAGTAAGCACCACTAATTTGCACGCTCCCTGAGGCGGGGCGCGGCAAAAAAAACAAAGCAATGCAACTGTCTGGCTAACTTTGCACCCCGGGTGTTAGCTCGAATTAACATTAAAGCGTTTCTCAAAATTTCTCATTTGCGAAGACACCGGCGATTATATGGCCACATGAAATCGAGGTAGTTTCTTAATGTAAAGACATCAGGATATTCATGAATGCTACAATTACTTGAATATGCTCTTAACAATATTGTTTAGACGTAAAATTGCGTAAAATTCGCCGAAACTTGAATACAAGCAAAAGGTTACCAAGATCATGTCGCCAACCACAGCCGCAGAGTTGCTTATAAGTTGAGTTGTGATTTCAAACCAATGTTCCCAACACTATTACTATAGTAACAGATTTATTACTTTATATCCCCGTCTATTACGCTATTATTCTCGAAGCAAAATTTATTACACTTTGCAATTTCTATTAGTTTCCAAAATAATAAGATGTTAGTCCAGTCAAATGGTAGAAAATAGGGGAAAGTTTTGGTGGAGTTTTAATATTTGGTTCCTATATGTTTTTGGGTCGCTTTCCACGAATATCAGGTTTGCCACTCTTTTTAGTTTTTCTAAAATTACCCGAAAGCTATCCATTTTCGTAAATGTTAAACCTATATGAAATAAAAGAAGATAAAATTTCCAAATTTTATGTACTTGAGGTTTTTTTCTCCGACCAATCGTTCAGCCGCGAGAGCGCCGCGAAGTTATAGTCCAGTTAAATGGTAGAAATGGGGAAAGTTTTGGTGGAGTTTTGATATTTGATTCCTATATGTTTTTTGGGTCGCTCTACACGAAGGTACAGGTTTCTCAACAAAAGTTTTGACCAGAAACAGTTTTATTTTTTTAACTGATAAAATCTCAAAATAAAAAATATTGGAAGTTTGAAATATTTGCCAAAAAATATACACTTTATAGTAAATTTATTATAAAGTTTATTTTCTTTATGTACTTATTTTCATTATTGCATTTTGCAGGTCACATTAAACGATTCAATGCTGCGAAAAAAATGTATACATTGAAAGTGTAATTAGTTTTGAAAATGACCAAAAATGAACATTAGAAAAAAAGACTAAAGAAGCAGAACTGAAATTGTGTGGTTTTATAGCGGTACATAACTTGCCTATGAGAACTATGGATCACCTAACACCTCGATTAAAATCATTTTTCCTGATTTTGATAAAGCTAAAAATCTTAATTATCGATAATTTGCACTAGTGCAAATTGCCTCGTTATCTAATTAATGACGCACATGGACGGATTAACGAGATTCCCACTGTCGTTACCTACTATCTAGGGGGGCTTAGAAAAATTAGCGGGGAAAGAAGACCCTGTTAATTTTTGTTCGGGAAATAGTCTTGCATACCAAATTTATTCTAATTTTGTCGAGTGCAATACAATTTGGCATGCACTACGGATATTACTAATAAAAATTTACCCACTTTTATAATAATAATCATCGCTATTATATGTATAGCTTTCCCTATTACACGTCTACAAAGGTTAAACATGGAGTTTGACCAGAATTTGAATAATTATTAGTCTATTACCCAAACTGCCAAATCTACCGATGGGGCCACAATTATACCGAAGGTGCCACAATTATATATAACAGCAATGAGATAACATGAACAAGAAAATAACACGTATTGCTTGAGTAAGAAAGAGATAAACATAGTAGCAAATATTCGAGAAGGCATGACGCTTATTTTAATTATGACATAAGTCAACTAAACATGCCTACTAAAATAATTTATCGTATTTTCATCTCTTGCTTACTCAGGCATTCTATTTTGTTGTTCATATTATCTTATTGCTGTTATATATAATTATGGCCCCTTCCGTATGATAACAGCAATGAGATAACATGAACAAGAAAATAACACGTATTGCTTGAGTAAGAAAGAGATAAACATAGCAAATATTCTAGTAGTCCTGACGCTCATTTTAATTATGACATAAGTCAATTAAACATGTCTACTAAAATAATTTTTCCGAATGGTCATCTCTTTCTTACACAAGCATTCTATTTTGTTGTTCATGTTATCTCATTGCTGTTACACAGGGTGATTCTTTAATATTGCAAAAAAAATTTAAAAACAGATTCTTTGGTTAAAAATAAACAAAAAATGTTCTATAAACTTGTGTCCGGAAACGTTTCGTTACCGAGATACAGGGCGTTAATTTACTTTTGATAATTATTAATATTTGAAATTTAATTGATAATTGGCTGGTTGAAAGCTAGTAATATCGGCAGTTTTTTGTGTCATTACATTTCGCTTGTTTAATCCAGGAGCTTCTCTGGGTGCATGCATTTTATTTAATATTAATAAAAAAATAGTCCTATATTTGTATTTCGATAAGGGAATAAAAAAATACAACTTTTTTGTCCGTCAAAACTTTTTGTTGTTGTTGATGTTTTATCGTTGCAGGACATGTCCTATCTTATCACTCGAGCCTTTAACGTAAGGTAGAAATGCTAAGCTCGAGTTACATTGGACAGACTGGTCGTTCCGTTGATCTAAGACTCCAAGAACACAAAGGCGATTGCAAACACAAACGCATCACAAAATCAGCCGCAGCTGAGCATACATTTACAAATGGGCACACTCTAGAATTTGAGCATGCCAGAGTACTTGCCAGAATACCTCATTACTTCCCGCGAGTGATGCGTGAAGCCATAGAAATAGAAAAACATCCAAATAATATCAACAGGGAAGATGGCTTTAAGCTTAGTAAAACGTGGACCCCTGTGATACACGATCTAAAGCATTACAACCAAATACGGCCACGCCCCGCGGATTACGTTGCACTCGGATGACCAACCAGCGTTACGCCACTCCGCGCGCCTGGTACAGAGGATTATAAATAGCTCCACACCGACCTTCGGTTCTTAGTGCAACTTTCACTCTAATGATGCAAGCTGCAAGGTCTTGCGAAACGTTAGTGAATATGGATGCACAAACAGCAAAACGGCCAAATCTGCCTAAGTATCCTCGTTCTCAAGATACTCAAACAACACGAGTCACCAAAGAGCATGGCCATCGTGCGGGTTTTTGCTCGACTTCACAAGGTGGAAGGCACATTAAGCCACAGAATGCTGGGTTTATCTACAAATACTAAGCGGTCTAAGCCGAAATTCTATACTAAGGAGAATAACAGGAATTTGTTGTTAATAAATGCACCTAAGGTTGCCTAACCACAAGTCGTGAATGTATGTAAAATTGGAACAGAATAAATGCAAAAGATGAAGTTTAGTTACTTACTGGAGGAATTGCATGCGAAACCACCTCTTAGTTATAATGAAATGTTTAAAACTAAAATACAAGTAGCTAAGTCTTCATTAAAGCATGCACAATTACAAATTGAAGCCATCTACTAAAGCTTAAAAATACAATTCAACTAGCAAATTTTCTCTAATACAGGGGAAACTAAAAAATATCTGTAACAACAAGGGTAATTCATTTTACGGCGAAATATTTAGTTAAAATGAGTCGGAACAGTCATTAAGCGCTATTAAGTAGAAAAGACAATTAATTTGACTTAAATTAGAATATTAAATAGTGCAAACTATCATCACCTTTTTCACTAAAGCGGTTTTACCAATTTATGCATTTACAATCTAATCATTTACACTAAGAAGAAATTATTTCTAACCTAAATTACTAGTTTTATGCTTAATCTTAATCTGAATCTGATTTCCCTCAGTTTCTGCTGAAGAAGGCCACAGGCTTTCTTGCGCACTTACACTAACATTGTCTCTGCTTCTAACACTAACATTAGCTCTTAAGCACAGGAGATGATTTTCTCCCCTTGAGTCTTTGCACTATGTTCCTGTTGTCCAGGAGCTGGACGGCTTTAAAATTTCCATGATTGTGAAATCTTTCTTTGTGTTTTCTTGCAAATATCTGTATTACGCAAATTGCCGGTTTCATCACCGGGTCCCTGTGGAGGTCGTTGTTTCTGATGTTGTTAGCTATAGTATTCTTAAAATTTCAGATATCATAACCTTACCAGAGTATACTTGAGGGTCCGCCACCCAGCCAGCTATACTCAGTGAAAACGGTTTGCGGTTCTTTATAAGATGTTATTACCGAATATTATGAGCGCCAACAAGTCTTTCCTTACAACAAATATACTCAGATAGGTCGAGATCATATAAACTCAAATAATTGGAGCAAGCAATAGTACAATATCTATATGGAAAAAGGTAGCAGTAACGGAATTAGACAATAAATTACATAAATACTGCACCGAATTTATTAGGTAAACGTTGGATACAATAGCCAGTACAAGAGGTCATAATAGCATTGCTTAACCGAAAGGTGAGCTCTCAAATAGCATTTTATACTAATAACTAACATAATTAAGTAAGTAATTAAAGGTTAAATGTAACCTACAGACTGAGAACAAATTAAAGGTACTAGGTAAGTAAATATTGATCAAACAGTAATGAGCTAAAAGCGACCTTCTCTACGTTAATACACCTGAAGCTCGCAGAATGAATTTCATTAATCCAATTTAGAATCGGCTGAATTCTGAAGAGAACCACCCAGGTGCGTCGGTTAAATAGCCCGGCACAAAGGTCAGAACGCTAAGCCAAGAAAGTATAATTTCACAACTCTGATAAAGCTGCGGCAACGCAATTCACTAGGTCGTAATTACTTATCTGATAGATCGAGCTTCTTCAGTGGATGGTTAGGTAGCCTCCAAACGGGCTCTTATAGCTATGCTGCAGCAGATTAAAAGTGCTTGCAGAAATCACCAGGTCACAAGCGAAATGTAGCTACTGAGCGGATCGCTCAGGCGATGTAAATCAAAGTCCAATGATGCTTACAGGACCGATGGAATGCACGTCCTTAAATCAGGCTAAATCGGTGAATTTTAGAATCTCCTGGGAAAAGCTAGAAATGCCGTATGCAATCAACTAATTGTACAACTATACTAAAACCAAAAATGAATTAACCACTGACCCTGAAATTCCGACTTTTATTGCCAGGACCACTAACAGCTTCTAATGAATTATTCGTCTAATAGACGTGGACTTCGAAACCCAGTAGCAAAGCGAAGCTTCCACGAAGAATCTCTTGAAATACCAGAAGCTAACCAGTTAACTTGGAGCACGAAAATTACATATATGTGTTGCCGGGATAAAGCTACGTAAAGAATAGAACGCTACTCGAGCCGCAACAAGTCGTCTCGTATCCCAAAAAAGCCAAAACAAAAGATGCCTGCATCACGAGATAAGCTTTTTCAACGCACTAGAAATATACGCGAGCTCTGTCAGAAAAACCCAGCGAAGTTTGCCTAAATTTATGCACCCAAATGACTTCTAACGTTAAGTACGCGTTCTTCACCTGGACCTGTACCTGGAAAAATCGACAATGTTGTGTAGCACTTTATTCTGGAAGCGTGTTATAATCTTCAGATTAATTTTAATTGGTGCACCTTCATATGGCCTGACATGTTTTAGTATTTGCTTGTAAAATAGTAGCTTGTTATATTTATTTATATTGATAGCGAGGAGTTTCTTCCCATTAACCAATACATTTTACTATATTTAAGACCTAGTTATTTTTCTTACGTGCCAAATATGTCTATATTGCGCTTTGCAGATGTCATAATACTAATTAGTAACAACAAATAGAAGCTTACGGAAATGTTATCAGAGTTAAAAACCGCATTCGAATAGTTTGACTTGAGGATCGACGTGAACAAAACCAAACTCATGACAGAAAATGAAGGCGAAAATAGTTATCCATGGAATAAAAGTAGAAAAAGTAAGCGAGTCCATATATTTAAGCAGACAATTGCTTTAGGTAAGCAGAACCAAACGTATGACCTTCCACGGTTCTAAAAAACTCCGACATTCCAATCAATCTAAAAAAGAAAGTTTTTAACACCTAAAGATTGCAAATCATGGCCTATGAAATGGAGACCATAACGCTCACTATAAAATCGACCAGAAAGCTGAGAACCATAAAAATAGCGATTGGAAGGGCCATGTTATGAGTAAGTTTACTGGACCACATACCAAGAGAAGAAGTACGAAGAAGAACGAAAGCAAAGGACGTAATACATCGAATTGCAAATTTGAATTAGAATTGGGTAAAACATATAGTAAGCCGAAGAAATGGTAGGTAGACGAAACACATCGTACAGTAGAGACGGTAAACACACAAGAGAAGCGTGAGGCGTCCATCTAGACGTTGAAACGGTTGGCAGAAACTAGCATCAATTGGCAGTTGACTGGAAAAACAGTGGAGAGGCGTATGTCCAGGCGAAAACAGGCTGCTAAAAAAAGTACTCCTGGAGTTATTAAGTCAAATCCCAGAGCTTTTTTAACATTTCTATTGTTTTTCATTTAATTTTTGACCTCTGTAGAAGTAACGTTTAACCTCTTCATTTACTTCGACAATTTCTTCTTTAATTATTTAATTTTCTTGCTCTTCATTCGACTGCAAAATGTTTTCAAGGTGCTTAGCAAACGTCTGAGTTTTTTGCTCGTTTCTGATCAATTATCCACCAATCCTTCTAATGGGAGGGGAAAGACTTGCAAAATTGGTCTTTTAATTCATTTGGTTGCATTCCAGAGGGAATAATCTGTACTATAAGCATTAGTTACATCTCTCAAGTGGTGCTGATTGATTGATTTTTCAGTTTTTTTATTTTTCTAATAAGTTGTTAAGTGAGATCATTTAGCTCAGTTTTGTCTTGTGGGGACTTTCTTTGTTTCCAACTCCTCCTTGATTTCTGTTTTTCAACTATTAATTCTCAAATTTCTTTAAGGTAATTGTTCTCCTAAATTATTCTTTTAAGTTCCAGGGTGCTAACCCAGTCTGTTTTCTTTTCTAGACATCGTCTAAAGCCCTCCCAGTCCGTACGTCTATTAATTAGTACTGGTTTAATTTTTTGTGTGATATTCTCACTTATTGTTAAAAGTATTAGGGAATGATCTAAGTTAAATCTCAACTAACATTTATTTACAGATAATTAGCAGATATATTCCTGGTTATGTAGAAGTTTTCCAGTTGACAGAATTTCACAACCTAAGTTTTTTATTGCATTAGTTCTCCACCTTTAGTTGTGGTTAACCTTGATCCCCAGCGGGTTTTTTTTGCGTAGACAGCGCCTTCCACTATAAATCTTCTCCCAAGTTGTTTAAGAAATTCTAAGTAATTCTCTTCTTTGATGAGTGCTTGGGGGGGGGGCAGTATATTCCCGTTACAACAATTGAATTACGACAGCGCTTCCACCTTGACAGTGTTATTAAGGCGAATAGTTTAATATACCTTATAGTCTCTAAGTTTGATATATGAACAGAATTGCCTGGAGGCTGGATCAGGATTATGTTTCTTGCGTTGATTCTGTCTCTAACGGTTTTGATCTGAAGGGTGAGACTGCACCCTTGTTTTAAGACAGTATAGTCAAGTCACTCAAATGGTCAATAATTATTTGTGGCTACCCTGAAACGAAGCCTCACGCTTCATAAGTTTAGGCTTGGAAGGGTAGCACCGATGTAAATGAACCAAACAGTAAAGGTCGATTGTTTTATTACAAAAATAAAAGTTCTATTTATACAAACATAATTGCTTAGTTACTACGATTTCAAAGTGCAAAGTATATTTACTGTGACGATATAACATTTAATAATATGTGTCAGCGTTAAGCCAGTTTATTCCGCTATATCTGCAAGTATGTTACACTGAACTCTGATTCTAGGTCGTCCATTAACGCAATATGCTTACTTGCAGTTGCGGCATTTAAAGTTGGTGCTTATGAAATTGCATTTTAAACCTATGAACTGGATTTCGTAAATTTTGGAACTAAAATTTAGTCTGTTTAATTCGAGATTAAACAATATAGGATGGTCTGTTGAAGTGCGTTTCTGATGTAAGACATATGAAGCACCTTTTTATGAGGCTTCTAAGCAGATTTATCCTTAAAAATCGTCAATAATCTGAAACAGGTTCGGTTTTACAGGTTTAGAGAATTGCTACACCCTTCTGATTAATTCAGAATTAGATAACATTTGAAAGTACACCTTTTGGACGCTCAAAATCTCAGTTATGAAACGATGAATCGAAGTTATTTTCAGGCTACTTCCGTTTTCGATTTTTCTTTCCTTCGTAGTTCTTTCTACGAGTAACCCCAAGATTCGTCGTGTTATCCGCCTCAAATTCGCAGATGTTGAAGTAGTGGCATGTCGCTGTTTCTCCCATCTGCTATAAGTAGCAAGTAGCAGCTGCACAGGTCAGGTTTTCTTTTGTTCCTATATTTCGCGTGCCCGTTTCCATCTGTCAAGAATTGTACATTTTTTTCTAAATGCAATCAACTATACCATATCTATATCTATATCGTTTGGAGATATTTCGTTCTACGGAGCTACGTGAATCATAATATCATCAAATAGCTTTTTTAAGTGCCGGTTGATGATTTTACAATTAGGGTATTTTGCTACTTTTTTGAATCGATTCAGACCGCTCTTATCTAACCAAATCATTTGTCATTTTACACAAAATTAATGTAACAGTCTAGAACAAATAAATTTGAAAATATAAAAAAATATTATTAATTTGCTGATTTACTTATGATATATTTACGAAAACTACACTGGAAGTTTTCTTATCATTTACTTAGGGTAAGCATTCTATTATATATAACTATTGACAGAATTTTATATGCGACGCTCAAGAGAGGCACACCTTTGTAGTTTGAAATAGCATATTTGTCATGATCACTTGAAACTCTAGCCACAGAGAGTATTAGTTCAAATTTGTGGTTCTTTTTCATGTAATGTATTGTGACGTTTCGCCTTTCTAGATATTAAATTATAAATGTTTTAAGTATATGTTGCAATTTGTGAGGTGCTATCTCCGCCACAACAAAAAGCACCTGGTCACAAGCTCATGCTGTACGCGGCCATATGGACCCCACTAGGGGTTACGCAAGACCATGTGGTCGCCGCCAGATCCTGCTCATTGCTTGTCCAAGCAATATGTTACTTCTTCTCGTGTGCCTGCTGTGATCGGGATTTCTGGCTAATTGCGTTAGTACGTTAAATTCACCTAATACCACGGCTCCTAAATACTTACTCTTAATTAATTTGTCACGTTGACTTTTCACAACTATCAATATAAAATTTATGCTTTTTTGGTATTCATTGAGTAGTTGGATACATTTTCTATGGCACGCGTGTGTTATTACAAAGAATACGTTCGAGAAAAGACCCCTCCCGACCTAACTACCTAAAGGGCTCAACTCTACTCTCGTAAATTATTTGTAATATAACACACTTCTACCACAACTATTACTATTGTATCAAATATTTAGTTACAACAAGTTACTAATGTCAAAATGGCATTGTCAAAGTATTTCAGTTATAGTAAACCCATTTGTGGCACCTTCTTGAACTAGAGACGTTATTTTCAACAACTTTAATTCAGTTAATGAAGGAAGAATTATGAACTGTCAAATTTTGTTTTCACTTTGATGATTTTTTATTGTCGCCAACTATGCCTTTCACCGCTAAAAAATGCACATTCAAAGCCTAATGAAAATCACAAATAAAGTGACCGCTATCGTTCCGTGAGTGTAGCTGGTTGGGAAAATTGTTCCGTGCCAGTTTTGGATAATTAAGACCTTTGTCGGATACCTCCAGCTTCCCAAATCGCAGCTTACCGATCTGAAAAACTAGATCTAGTCTAGTTTGAGTATTGCGGAATTTCATACCGATAATCAATTAGATATATTTAATGAAATCCTTATCGTCCAGCCAACGTAGCCCTGAAAGAACTCCAGTCACACCCATGGACAATTTTGGAACTACTTATTTTGCATTAATGGAATCCAGGCCATCAAGTATGGCTTCATTGACAAGCGCGCAATTATCGACCAAATCCAGATCTTTCCGTCAACTGAATCGCGACATTAGGTTAAGTTGAATAAGTTTTTAATGCATGTGCGATTTATGTGATATATTTAGCTGAGTATTTTCTGTATGCGTAAATCGCCACTAATTCTGTATATGTAACAGGGAAATAAAGCAATTGTGAAATACATTTTGAGGCATATCCCAATTAGAGGTACAATAATGCCTTATGCGCTCTACGCCAGTTTATCCATCTTGTTTTTTCCTATAAAATTTATTCAAATAGTAACATACTTAAATAGCAATACTTTTGCGCTAGTTAAAATTAAGTCGATTATCCAAGAATCGTCTTGAGTTTTCAGTTATTCCTTAGTGTATTGCCTAGCCGCATTTTTAATTTCTGTGTGGATTTTGGAAATCTTTGAAACTAGAGGATTTTATGTGATTTCCGAAAATAGATTGTCAGTATGATTTCCGGCAGCCATTTTAGGAGCTGATGAGTGCTAGATTGCTTTTGTGCTGTGCAGGTGATCTCTTGAAGTTTTCGCTGCATATGGATAAAATATTCCTTGCATATTATAAACATTTTCGCTCAGCCTTAAGGAATGGTGTGCGAAAGTGTTGAAATTAATCTAGTACTGCTAGAATACAACATTGTTTCTGTGCAAATACTCACTTCTGGCCGTATTTCACCTTCAGCCTCTTAGCACTTCGCTCTGCAAATCTCTTTTCCTACACTCCGATGTGACCTTGTGGAACATCTAAACAACCAATTTGTATGCAGTTCTGTGCTTTTCGATTACCTTGTATGCTTCCGAGGCTGGTTGATCCGCTTTTTCCCCGTGCGAATTGCAAAGCGACAGCGGACTGAAGAAAAGCTTACCCTACCTAACTTTGCAGAGTTGTTTTGGACGACTTTTTCGCAAAGCCCCAAGATATTACCTTCATGTAGCTTCTATAGGATCACTGGCTCTGCAGCTTCCCCCAGATAATTCTTCGTATATTACTCTCGTGTTCTGGCCGTCTTCCACCACAAGTAACTCAGAACTATGAAATACCACTGGTGTAGATGCTATATGTTGTAAAGCCTTTTACCTACGGTTTGCGCTGTTAAATTTCTGGCCGATGGTTGAGAAGAATCCCGAAATCTGCCGCCACAAAAGTGTTTACTGCGAGCCGTAGCAATTAGCTTTGTTCTTTTACTCTCCTTTAGAGTAGCAGCAATGTCCACGGCGTTTGTATGCAATCAAGTAATGAAAAACACGTTCCACCACGTATTGTTTACGACAAATGTTTATGCGAAAAAATGCTACAGCGGATTGAATACTATTTTAATCGCTTAAACACATGACACAACAAACCTCGGACCGTATGGGTATATTCATGTGGATTTTGGTGTTCTAACGTAATTAGACCTCTATGCAAAGCCGTTTCCGCTATTTTTTTATTACTCATGACAGTTGAGTTACGTGTGTGTCACTTATCGACCATCACGCATCCGCAGTTGCGCAAACCTGCTATCGCTGCTCACGTATATGCCTGTCCGACTCTGGTCCAGTACTCGCAGCAACCACTCGTGCTCAGTCACATGTCGACCATCGCACATCCGCAGTTGCAACCGCAACTTATTCTTGCTGCCCACGTGTACCTCCATGACCTACGCTAGTCCGGTACGTGCAGAAAACTTGTGCTCGGTCACATGTCGACATCGCACATCCGCAGTTGCGAACATACTTAGGGCCTTTTAAGTATATCAACACACAAACAAATAATGTTTCTGGAAGGCATTTGCGAGACAAGACAGTTTTATTCGGCTGATCTCGCCTACTTTTTAGATTAACAAAGTGTTTATTTGTTTGTTGCTTATATATTTTTTACTTATTTATGCATACGCTAGCTGTTTTTCACTCTTTTCGGCTTTCATCTCTGAAGTAGGAGAAGACGCTATACTAACGACTCAGACTTGTGTAACCAGTGGCAGTGTATGTGTAGTTTTGTGTTATTGTTATTGCTACATTTTGTTATTGTTATTGTCATCTAGTGCACACGGTTCATAAACGTAAGTCGATATTTCTTAAATTTTGCATGGATGCATTTTACAACTTTCTTTGATGTTACTTTGTCATATTAAACCAGAAAAGGTACTTTACCTGATAACAACATGTTTTTTACATCTGCCGCTAGTGAGAAGGTGAGAACCCATGAAGACCAATCCAACATTGTGGTATTAAGATTGTCCACTCAGAATTTTACAAAGAATATAGATCTCTAAAGTTTTTCCGTCATTTTAGGTTCACCCGGTATATTGAATTATCAAAGCATCTAGTGGCTGAGCTTTGTCTATTAGAAAGTAGTCTTTGATATCCTCGAAGCGAATTTGTAGATAAATAAAGCGTTCCTATATATTGCATGGTATGAAGATTTCGATGCAGGTCTCTCTAGTATTATTTTAAATAAATTGATTGTAGGTTTCTTGCAATTCTACTAAAGAATATATTTGACAAGTACACGTTAATGGTGACGCTTGTATTATTATTGTAATTAATTCTATACCAAGCATACTTTCATTTTTGCTAATACATCGAAATTACATGGTAGTTCAAGAACGCCGTTTAAACTAAGAAGAAAGCAAGATTATTTAGAAATAAAATTAACAACAATCTGCAGATACTATATATTTTCTCTTTTAATTTAGACTATGTACATCCCTACATAAGACTATTGATATCTTTTCTGAATAATATGCCGGGATTTCGGTAAGTTGCACGCAGATACATTGTGCAGTACTTCCAAAGCTCCTGGAAGCTGCAAGCGCTGCTCCAATTTCGCTGTTACTTCATCTTTGGTTAGTGGGAACTGCAGTACGTCGATTACGTCACTTACTAGCTCCTGATCAACGCATCTATTAAACAGAAAAGATTAAATTTGCTTATTACTCAAATCTACTATCTACTAGTTTATATATACAGAGTGCCATACCAAGAATAAATCTAAGTTCAAACAAGAAACAAGTTTCTACAGGCTTGTATCCAATTTTGTTTCGTTGCTGAACTACAGCTTTCAGAATGTTGAGATACATTGTAGATACATTTCGATCCTTGAAATGTTATTAATGTATATTATGCCTGCGTGTCTGCGAACCTGCGTCTGTCGCCTTTTCATCGTCAACAATCGGACGCAGATTGTCTATGATCCGAAAAATTTCTTATGTCTTTTATAACGCAGCGATAATCAAGTACGTCTATAGAAGGGGGTATTGCTGGAGATTGCAGAACATATTCGATTGAGCCAAATTGTAAAAAACCTTAGCTGAAAACAAGCACAATACTGTGGGAACACTTTCTAAACCTCAATTTTAGGGCTGTATTGCACTCAAGAGGGAGATAAGCAATAAATTCCATTAAAAAGAGCTCCAAAAACTAATTGAATTTTGCAAAAGAAATAGTAGATATATCAAATCTTAAATGGGCCATAAGTACCTTCGAGCCATTTAAGGTTCCGGAAGGAGTTCGAATTTATATGGCGATGATTCACAAGGGAAAAGAGAATTCATCTACATACCCATTCACAATGATATACGAGGGTAAGGTGAATAGTTCTCGGCCTTGATATAAGATGGCGTTCCAATCTGCAAAAAATTATTTTTCCTGCCTGCGTGCAAGTGTTATTAGTTCGTATGACAAGTTTCAACTTGTTCTCTCAAGTAGTTTGTTTACACGAATTTTTGCCGTAGACGTCTTGCGTGTTTTTCGTTAAAATGAATAAATTTTAATATCGTGCGGTCATAAAATTCTTCGTTTTGGATGGATTAAACCCTAAGGAAATTCGTCCGAAGTTGACAAAAGTTTACGACAACTCTGCGCCTTCCATGTCAACAGTTAAAAAGTGGGCAGCTGAATTTAAACATGGTCCCACGTCCCTCGAAGATGACCCACGTGAAGGACGGCCAAAAACCGCAACCACACCGGAAACCATCGATAAAGTGCATGATATCGTGTTGGACGATAGGCGAGTGAAGGTCAGTGAGATAGCTGAGGCTGTGGGGTTATCGGAAGAAGGGGTGCGAAACATCTTGCACAAAGAATTAGGGATGAGACAGCTCTGCGCAAGATGGGTGCCGCATTTGCTGAATGCCGATCAAAAGCAAATGCGCAAACGAGTTTCTTGAACAGTTGGATGCCAAAGTCCGGAATAAGAAGCCTGGCTTGAAGAAGAAAAAAATCATCTTTTACCAGGACAACGCACCTGTTCACAAGAGTGCGTTTGCGATGGGAAAAATGCGGGATTTGTGGTACGATTTGCTCGGCCATCCCCCCTATTCTCCTGATTTGGCACCCTCGGACTTCTATCTGTTCCCAAACTTGAAGAAATTTGTTTCTGGGAAGCGCTTCGCGTCCAATGAAGAACTTAAGAGGGCCGTAGATGAATATTTGCACAGCCTTCCAGACTCTTATTTCCGGAAAGGAATACTGATGTTGGAAAAACGCTGGACCAAGTGCGTTGAAGTCAAGGGAGATTATGTAGAAAAATAAAATCATTTTTAACTAAAAATCGCAGTCTTTCATTGTCAGGCCGAGAATTTTTCACCTTACCCTCGTAGGCAAGTGTAGTCTTAGGCTAGGTAAGAATGGTGTTTATAAAATCCGGAAAAAGAAAGCTACGCCTAGGAGCACCCTTGCTCACGTAGAAATCTCACATCTTTTCATATAGACGCTGGAAAAATAATTTCCAGATACATAAGAAACAAGATACTGAAAAAGATCTTCAGTTAGGAATTTGTATAGATATAATAGGGGCATTTGGCAACACTTTCTTTAAATCAATCGAGCAGTAGGAGATTAGAGTATACACTCTGTGCTCAACAAAACAAAATTCTAAAAACCTTTCTCATTAATATAATTACTACGGTTTCGCCTGCTCCCACCAAAGAGTGATGTCTCCTCTACTGTGGGTTTTGTGGTTAGTGATGCCGATGCCGGCAGCCGAGACAAAATAATTCTCGACCTCGTCTCGTCTCGTGTCGAAATTCAAGGTAAAGGTCGGCATTTTTCAATCTCGAATATTCGGGATGAGTCATTTGTGGCGGTTGAAGTCTGTGCGAATCGAACCCACATATTTCGCTCTCGGACCAGAGGCTTCACCTCCACTACCTTGCTCTTATCAATGTCGTCAGGAGGAATCCAGAATTTAACGGATTGAAAACGTGTGATTAACTGCCTCAATTCGGTACGCACTTTGCATTTTTTTTTTCACTAATGAACTAGCTCCTACAAGTGGCGGAGTAGAGAGTTCTCGTTGACTAGTACAGCTGTAATGTTAAATACTTAAGACGTGTGGCACATGTTGACGAAGTAGCAAGAGTACTGCGATTAGGAAGGCAACGGAAAGCTACTCCATTAAGCATTTCCTTTTATACCGGGTGACAATGACACCAGGGCCATGCTTATATGTTCTTTAATTATTAATCGATTTGGATAAAATTTGAAACGAAGATACTAGGCATAATTTCTGATTGGTATATGGATATAGTCGTTGAGTGAACAAGTACTTGTTTACTCAATGACTATAGTAACTGTTTTCAAAACGTAACGAATACTTTTGCAAGTTGATATCCGTTACTTCGGATCTTGTTGGGTAACGAGTACTCGTGTACCGAATAGTTACTTTTTTGACATCACTACTCTACTCAGACCCACAGACCTAAGGTGTAGAGCCACAAGGTCAACACATCTTCAAGACACACGCCTGACACAATGGTTGCTACGCAAGCACAAGAGGCGCGCTTCAACTTTATAACTCGAGAGCACGAACCAAGTTGAATACTACACCGCCAGATGCTAAAGAGTACAAATTCATCAGTCTCTATACCGCTAGGTAAAAAAAGGTTAATGATAATATAGTACAATACAATACATACAAAATCATTAACAGAAATGTAAAAACGCGAAAGATCTTGGTTGAATTAAAATTATAAGTACGCACCAATGTGTTTGTCTATACTGGGCATATGCGTGGACGCATACCGCGCTAATAAATGTGTGCATACTGCGTGGCGGCGTCGGTCCGTTTATCAGTGTGCGTCGAGTGAGGGTGCTTTGTGCGCGATCTCGAATGCAAGCAGATCGACGTAGTTTTAAAGGCAACCAAGTTGAGTGCGAAAGTTCCTGCATTTCGTGGGACACTGCAAGAACAGAGTTGCGCTGCCATAGCACCCAGTTACCTTTATCAAGTGACGCGAAAGTGAGGGCATCGCCCCGAATACCTATAAGTGCCAAGTCCAGTTAGTTAACAACTGTAATTCGGCTGTCATTACTCAAGGTGGATTGGCCTTTAATTTGGAGCTAACACTTTTAGCATAGCAAGAATCCAGGTCAACTTCTGGTTCGTTATAACAACGGTCTTTCGCTAACCACAAGCTAAGGTAAATAAAACGAAAAATATTTTATTGCTATTGAGCTAGCTAGCAACACGAAAGCGCAAAACTAATTTGTAGAAACAAAGAGGCAATATAAAACCCGTTACATTTGATGCCCAATCAGCATTACTGTTCAAACAAAATTAATTAGAACTTTATGGACAAGCGTTTTGTACGTTTATATTCTTATGTAATGTTAGACAATCGCCAAGTCAATGTACTATTAGGCAAACACTCCAATACTCCGGGCAGTTATATTAATTTTTTAATGCAAAACTTGCCTGTCAGTATCTTAGGCTAACCAAAATGAAACGTATTTATTACTCTCTAATAAAAAGGTTATTTGGCCCGTTCTATATATTATCAAATTGCAATAATCCTATGGGCTTGCTCCGGCAAAACACAAGACTGGTATCTCAGGTTAGGTTCAAATTTGAATTTTATATTAAGAGAATTCTGTAGAATATTTAACTCAGAGTAGCTTAAATACTCAAAGTTTCACTACAGCTGATCTACTCACTTCAATAACTCATAACCTCGCAAAATTGACTTACACCACAAAAGGTTCGCGGGTGCATACAGCGTTTTATTTTGATATTCAAAAGCGAAATTTGCAAGGAAACTTCAGATAAACTGTTACGAATCTCCTGCCTAGCAACATTTAACTTGGTTTTGTTTCAGGTTGTGACGTAAAACGACGCCCCACTATATTTTGTCTTGGCTTCTTGTGAAAACTGCGAATCCTGGCATAAATCGCATTTTCTAGTGACGCCACGGGATTTTCTGGAACTTGGACATATCTGGATGCTCGGAAACACGATAAATCTCTTCAGCAAGATGTGTTCTCGAAGTCCACTGGCTTTCCGGACTCCAACCACATAAAAAGTGCCAAATCGTACCTTTTAAATCATCACCGACCTCGCCTCTGGAGCCGCTGCGGGTGACGCCAACGACCTTATTTACTGGAAGTCGTTTCCTTGGAACCAAATCTTTCTCTAGGATGTTGTTGGACTTGAGATCCCTGACTTCTAATGTTGGAATGGATTGGTATCACAGTTTGAAATTTCTAGGTTGTCGGAGCCGAACCCAAGCCGATTTTGGCTTGCACAATTTTATAAACTTTTTCGATGGAGAAACTTTTAATAACACTTTCACTTATGCCCGGTGACTTGTAGAATAACATTGTACACTTTTCAGACTTTGCAAATAACTTTTATTACATAAAAACACCAAAAATCAGGAGCATCATTTGTCCACAAGTTGACATTACAGAAATTATTTTCAATTTTTTTTAACAAAAGAGCATCGCGTTATCTAGTAAGCGCGATCTAATATTGTTAGGAAATAAGTTTTGGTTACAATTTCACATAATAGAATAAACTTTTATTAACATGTTTGTAACCTAAAACTAGTAATTGTCTTCATTTCTTATACATAACAATTGTCCTTTCTTGTCACATAAACTGTTATTTATCACTGCTCTGCTATGCACACTTAGTTTTAAATTGCACTGGCACTTGAGTTCAATTTTAACCCCGTCACTAATTATTCTTCATTTTAGTTGCCCTCGTTCTGCATTGCTCTTTGCAAATTCTATTTTATCTTGCTTTGATTTCCATCTACCTTTCAGCTAGCTTGCTTTTCACTGGCCCGTACGTTTATTAATAAATCCACGCTCATATTCATTATGCACATAACCAACCTTTTGCATTATTTATTTACATTTGGTCCGCCTTCAAATATGCTCAAACCTATCATATTACTTATATTATATTAGCCATCTTAAATCTTTTTTTACTCAAACTTCAAATTCAATCCTTCTGAATCCTGCTTTTCTTATGCTAACCTTTATCCCTCTAATTATGCTTCTTGCATCTCATTTCCAATGCATTTAATAACTTCAACTACTGTCTAGATTGCAATTAAATAAAATATTTCAATTCTGTGCTTTAATTGACTTGGTTCAATATTTTTCTATGCATACAGAATTAAATTGCGAGCAATAAACCATCTCAATATTTTGTTTTTGCCAAATAAAGTATACCTAGAGTGTTTTACCTGCCTTGTTTCAAGTACCCTGTGCGGGTTAAGCGTATACTCGTACTACGTATGTAAAGAACAACCTATATAATAATATATAGCTTTGTCTTAAAATGGTAGCAACTTAAACTAAGTAGTCATTGACAAAAAACACTTACAGTGGACAGGGGTTTGTAGGTATGACATTCGTTATAGCATGGATAGGGTGCACTTCTCGTACTTCGTTAATAATAGCAACCGGAGCTGGTCCTTTTTTATGCTGTAAAAGATAACACGAGCACTGTACTTTCGGATAACTAGATGTGTTTATCGCCGGCGATAAACTTTGTTAGGTGAGAAAGAAAAACTTAATTGGCTTATTGATAATTCTTCTAAATTACTAGTTATAAAAACTCATAATTCAACAAAAACTACAATAGAAAACCAGGGTTCTCACGGGAATTATAGTTTTCTCTTTATAGTAGACATCCATCGCAAGCTCGCATATTCTGTTCTCCAGTATTTGTAAATGCAAGAGAATATTATACTCGTCCAGTTCCACACTGGAACCTAAAAATTTAAACTATGGTTAGACAGTTATACTGTGCACCCTTTTCACTATGCAATCTAGTTTCTATTCACCTTCTTACATACTTGCTAAAAGGCGCAACTATAGTTGAACTTCGCCTTTTTTCTGTATCCGAGAAAATAAAACCATTTATTATTATTAAATATGCACTACCTGTACAAATCTTCATTAAGGCAGTACTAAATTTACTAATAGCAGCACAGTATTATGTTTGGTAACCATGTCTACATGCACTGTTGACCTTTAATAATCGAGGCGGCAAACAATTTCGAATTGCAATTTTCGCGTAAAAAGTTTGTTGATCTAGGCACCTGGGCCTGTTGTAGAAAACAGCGATTAATAATTTATTATCACAAAACTCGAAGAAGATGTATGAAAAATGTTATAAGCAATTTCTGCACTGTAGATATAAAAATACTAAATTTATGGGCACAATGTTCAATACAAAAGTCTACATTTATAATAAAGTAAATGTTCATGATAATGAATAGTTTTTTCCGGTCCGCCCACGCAATGTCTACGCTTCCGAAGCATACATGAAAATAAGGAACACTAGTGTATTGAGAATCATGATTTTCGTACATTTTGTTATGCTGTTATTCTTGAAGAGTATAAAAGAACAATTTTCCAGACCAAATATTCAGTCTCCGCGAGTGTTGCTAATAGCCTGGTAGAAACTCCGCAGTCACAGTCGGTATTATTAATAGCCCGGCTAGACTAAGCAATCTTGGTCAGTGTTGCTAATAGCCTGACTAGATTATGCAACCACAGCCAGTGTTGCTAGTAGCCTGGCTAGACTAAGTAATCCCGCAGTCTTTGTTATACTATGCGAAACACGTCCACCAGGCCAATTGGAGGAGACATCCCGCGAGAAGCCAAGGGTGCCCAACAGAGCAGACACCGCAAGAACGCGTTGAGGGAGTTCTTCAGGCGTCCATGTATTCCGCCACCGGTGCCGTCGCTGCCGCTTCACCCTCGAGACCAAGGACACCTTGGCTCACCGACATCAGAACGAAGCCGTGCGCCGCTCGCAGACATAGGTCACGTCATTGTTATTCATTAATGTTGTGTGATCACGTAAATATGTAGTATACGTGTGTAAATAAACAATATATTTCGACTAACTCTCGTTAATATATACGTTAACTACAAATCCACCCCATTCTCAACTATTTGCTAACCGATGACATAACAAGTCAATTTTGTCTACTGAATTAATATTTATTTAGACCATAAGTGTTTTTTCACAAGTGTGGAGGGTTATTAAACGAGGCGCAGCCAAACGCGTTGGTCAGTTCTGGTAATTAAGGAAACGTCTTATTGAAATCTATAATTTGTTCCCGTCAAAATAGGACTAAAAATGAATAAATGAATAAATCATTTGTTTCTAAAATCGTTCATTACTAAATTAAAAGCAGTGCAGTTTTTTTTTCTGAGTGAAAAAAGTGACACCCTGAAATTAATTTTAAAAAGCCTATTTTTTTAAATGAAATTTTTAAAATATTATTTTTGTCAGTTGTCGAAAAATACTGTTTGTATTACGAGCGCGAAATGTTTTAGAGGGTTCGAATGAATTTTTCACTCAAGTATCGCTTCGTTAGAAGAAGTAACATTCTCATGCTCTAAAATCATTAATTTCGCACACTTAATACAAAAATAACATTTTTAGGTTATCACAAATTAAGTAAATGTAATTTAGGCACAAAAACTTGACAAGCTTCAAGTGTGACTATACAAACCAGCAGATAATCCCTACGTTCATGTTTTAATTCTAACCTACTCGTAATTAAAGCCTAGCTTGAGGTACTTGTATCGTAAATAACTATTATGCAACAAGTTTTATAAACGTCACTTTAGTCACGAGTTTTATTAGGCACGAGCTGGGTTAACCGACAAGTGACGTGATACAAAAGTGAAGGTCGATTTTAGTCTTGGTTGTGACTAATGAAACGAAAACTACCTAAAGCTAACTTCAGTCCGTCACTAAGAAGCTTTTCAGTAACGGGTTATGAAAACGTATTTAAAATATACCCATGCATATGAGTTCGTTAAATAGCATTCAGCTACAGGAACAAAGAAAGTAGTAAACAAAGCAAAAATTGCTTACCCAAGAGTTGCAAAATGGGAGCTTTATCACAATTGCAAATCGTAAATAGTTTACTAACTCCTTGGCATAAAGACTGTAAAATCTTAGAATTTTTATCCACTCTTGCTTGGCGTTTATGTGTCTATCGATAATATTTAGTACAATGTTAGTCTGCAAATAGCCAATAAATAGTACCTTCATTGTTATTTCATTCAACTCGAAGTTCATTGCAAGTAAGTGTGCTACTTGATGCTCTTGTCTGCGTTCACGTAAGGCACTTAGTTCATCTAAAAGTTAAAGTTATTTGAGATCAGCCAACAAAACAACTAAGAGTCCTTTACTTATTTGCTCAGATACGTTAAAAATACTGTAAGTTATATTTTCCACGTTAGAGTGCATGTTGATAATCGCTTCGAATAAAGACGAATTTTCACTTTCCTTCTTATAAAATTCTTTTACAATGTCTGGAATCCGATCAACTTTCATAAAATCCTGAAAATTAGTTAAAATGATTTAATGACTTAAAGATTAGTTACCTCAATGATACACATACTAAAATCTGTGCCAAGACTTCTTTTCGCTGTTGTAATCGGGCTTGCATTCCCGCTCTTATTTCCTTCCGCTTCAACAACTCCTTTTCTTCAAGCGCCGTCATAATCCTCCTCCTTCCTTTCATAATAAGAAAGTCTTCCAGCATCGTGTCGTTGTCTATTATACGATGCAGACGTTGCATTTCCTGTTGAAAATTCGGATAATAAAAGTCGAGAAATTATATTGTATCCTTTGGTATAGACATTTTGTATTTGCTTAAGGTGTTGTTCACTACATTTATATTCTCACTCGTAACTATTGTCATACCTGCGTATGCACGATTAGGTCCGAGTGTCCTCGTACTCTTAAAGCTTGGAGTTTGCCACACCATTCTTCTCTCTGATCATAGGCGATAGTTGCCTGTTCAATTATATCTATCATGAAGGACTTTCCCCTATTAAGGTTATCTATTAATTTCTCCCATAATTTGTTAAAGGCGATTCTAAAGCAAAAAGTATATATTTTTATACAGAATTTATGAATGCAGTACCTACTCTCATATAGGTACAAGAACAAACCTGTCATGCAATAAATGTTCAACTTCATCCCGCAGTGACTGGTTTTCCGTTAGAACCGTGCAAAACCGTTTGTTAGCCGCGTCCAATTTATTTTCAAGGGCCTCCACAGTTTTTTGACCAGTCAAAACCCTTTCCTGGTGGTGAAAATCAGTGGGCAACTTAGCGCGAACCACAGCAACTGCCTTCTGCACCTTTAAGTTAAAACATTAAGTTTGAACGCCTCGTTGTTTCCCCATTCTATACTTTTTCAATTTGTTCATCAATTTCCTTCAATCGTTCTTTCTTCGCTTTGATTTGACCGTCAAGGTCGCCATGGTCCCCTATCAAATTATGAAGGTCGGTAATTATTTTGGTATCCACAGAGCGCTTCGTTTTAGAGGTGGCGACTTTCAAATCGGTTAGTATATTGCTGTTCTCTTTATACAAAATCCTGAGCGACTTTCGCTGTCGCATAATTTTAGCCCCCGTAGCGAAAGCATTTCGGTCCCTCTCCAAAATTCTATGCTATAATTGAACATAGGAAATTAGTAATTGTAGAAGAGGAAATCTTTTGACATATAGAGAATTGATATGAAAACTATCCTATTTTGGTGCACATGTTTAATTTGATTATCCAGCTATTAGATTAGCATTGTTACCTAAGGCTACAAGCATAACACATGTCTTACCTGTCTTTGAACTCGAGCTAACTCTGCCTCCTGCTGAAGGTCATACTCCAGCTGTTCCTCCTCTGTGAGGACAACTTTCGTATCACCACCCTTATGCGATTTGGTCAAACACTCGGCGGACATTTTTCCACGAAAAAAGCAAAAAATTAAACGATATACAGAAAGAATTCCCGACGCGACACGCAGGAGCTCCCGACACGTCAAATACTACTGTGAAACAGTAAACACCTCTGACAGAATTTAAAGAACAGCGCCACCCATTTCCTTTTAAAATAGTATATACTAGCAGTCCAGTGAGACAAATGTCTCATTTAACGCGCCTTCAAACCTCGATCGGTTAGGCAACCACCCAGACCTGGAAGGTGTCAAAGTGGTTGCCTAAACGATCGATGATTTAAGGCGCAGAGGGTCGCAGCTACGTTTGGCGGCCGAACCAGTTTTTATTTAATACGCGTTCTATTTGAAAAACGGTCTTTTTGTGATTTCTCGAAAACCGGAAGTGTCACGTGACTGAAATTCGGTTCCTGACCTGACATGACCATTCCAAACATATAACTTTAATAACTTTTTTTTCTATCTCTTACGGTTTGGCTGCTGAAACAGCGTCCCGGACAAAACAGCGTCCCAGACAGACACGTCTATTAGATAAAGGATTTATCCAGATGGCGTTAGCCTACAACTGCTTTGTTATTGATACAGAGTGATTTTTCAAAAACTGAATTGCATCAGGCCTCGAATAGCCTAAATCAGTTGGTAGTACTGAATTGTATTGTAACTCTATATCAAATTCGAGATTTTCAGGAT
This sequence comes from Agriotes lineatus, assembly GCA_940337035.1. Classification (NCBI taxonomy): domain Eukaryota; kingdom Metazoa; phylum Arthropoda; class Insecta; order Coleoptera; family Elateridae; genus Agriotes; species Agriotes lineatus. The sequence goes on from CALNHX010006852.1 coordinate 81,204, forward strand.
AAGTTTCTGCGTCAGTGTGTGTCAAATGACAACCAAAACCTAACCTACTAACCTCGAATTTGGCATAGATTGACAATGCACTTCAGTACTGCCAACTGATTCAGGCTATTCAGAGCCTACTACAATTCAGTTTTTAAAAAATCACTCTGTGTAGTTTAATGATTAGAAAACGGCCGATTTACAGAAAATATTTGTAAAGTCCTTTTTTGTATTGATTTCCCTGGTGACATTAGGAATGAATGTCGAAAAAGTTCACTACCTGACCCTAGTCTCAAAAAAAAACACCTGTGAGATTAGTAGGAGCGATACCTTTTAACTACTCACTATGAAAGGGTGCATTGGAGAAGAAAATTGAATAGCAATGAAAATATTGGATATAAAATTTCCAGTAGAATAAGTGGTATGGACGTTTGCCGTACGGACTATAGGTCGGGTACAGAAGTAGGATGTGAAGTTGAAACAGATTTGAATAAAATGAAATATTTGGAATCTTCATTAAGAATAAAGCCTCTATCAATAGAAAAGAGGAAAATTGTCACAACATTTATAGAAAATAAAGTGGAATAAAGATTATCAACGACAAGGGAGATGAAGAAACTAGACTGGCAGTATTCTAAAAATGTAGGTGTAGTCATCAGTTGGCTCTTGAGAATACTTATAATCTCTCGGCTACAGCCAGAACTCTTGTTTGCAGCACTGAAGTGTGTCAATTGCTGCTCGCGTTTGAAAGGGGCCCCACACAAAAATCGCCATGGATGCTTTTTTCAAAGAATTTAGTAACGAATATTTGCGTTACCAACCTATTTTTACTTGTTTTCGAGTTTACTATAACCGAAAGTTCAACTTACCTATCTTTGTTTTTTCGTATGAAAACAAGAAAATAACAAACCCGTTATCAAACAGAACAGTTGTAGGACTGTCATAAAAAATTATTTTGTATTTCGTTACTATAGAAACAATAATCACGCAGTTTATTTAGGCACACAATATTTTTTAAGTAATAGTCCTGAAAATCACACATTACTGTACAATTTGTATGCGCGAAAAGTTATTTACAGGACTAGTCCGCTAAATTAACGTTTTAACTGGTTTGAAATATTTGTTGACTGTGGTTGCTAAGGAATGAAACTAGTGATATCTCTACATTGTACGAAGGTTAACACAATATATGTATTACTACGGATTCGATTTATTGTGGATTATATTTGATATTGTTATTATTTAATTTTGTATAAAACAAATGACTTTATCTCATATAGATAGTCTCTACATCCTAGCAAATATTAACTTGACTTGAATAAATTATCAACTTAATCATCGTGTTATCATTTTTAATAAATTAATTGTAAACACTTTGTATAATGCTGCTTTAACTACTGGGATCGCTACAATACTGGATATTATTTAATTAATGGGAACTAAATTTAAATATGGCGATCCAACCTCACAATTCGCAAAACAACTTGGCTGTTATTCGACACCTATCTGTGATTACGTAATTAAACCATTACCTAAGTGATAACAATTGCAGTAAGTAAATACACGTC